>JAJQOW010001375.1:0-52229 GCA_037975125.1 Latrodectus hesperus | reverse complement strand
ACGGGCATCTTGTAACTAGATATATTCATGAATGTTTAAATTTTTAAAAATTGATATAATATTTAATAAATGTACTCAATTTAATATTACGATATATAATCAAATCCAAAATTCGTCGCAATTTTATTACGAATATCTTCTACAGTGAGTCCCTCACTAATAATTGTTATCATGTGAAAGAGAGCTACTTGCTTTCCACTACTCAATGCATGTATCTGTATCATAGAAGTGATCTGACATTATTATTGTGAGTATCGTTGGAGATATTACTTAAAGCAACATTTATTCGGCTCACACTCTGGATCGAGGAATGTTAGTTACTATGATAATTTTCCAAATATAATGCTCATTGATTCATTTTTCATCTCTCATTCCTTTCTGCGTGACTATAGTCAGACTAGAAATCTCTTCCCGTGTATTATTCAAGTGAAAGTTCCTGCTTCAGCATGAATTGTCCATTTGTGCATTTTTTCAGAAAAAGACATAATGTTAGAAGCGTTTTAATAGTTCCGTACTTCAATCCTATAATCAAAGCCATATATCCTTAATGGGTTGTCTTAGAAGTCAAAAGCAGGTAGCAGTCAGTCGCATTTTTATCATTAAAATGCGACGGGCTCCTCGATTAAATTTTTACTGCTATTAATAAACTTATTTTTTTGTCCCAGAAGATTAAAAGAAATTGACTGTAGAATAAAGGTACCCGTTTTAAGGAGCATAATATGACGATAATTTAAAATAAACTTATCCTAAAGACACTATTGGCTTGCCTAATTTTGGGTAATGATATTAATGCTATGAGGTTTAAATAAAACTTGGATTCCCTTATATTGTAAAAATTTCAGAACATAACTATATTAAAAGAATATACAAGAAACAATGAAATATATTTTCATACAATTTATTAAATGTTATTTTCGTGTTTTAAAGAATCACGTAGAAATTTAATACGAAATTTTCAAATCAAATAAAATAATCCGAAAAATATTAGGTTGAGGAACAAGTTCATAGCATTTTTACCACAGACTTTTATTTAAACAAAAACAATAATAATATCAATATGTTAATCAATTATATATTCCCCGTTGCTGTTTACAACAACCTCTTCCTACTTCTCGACCAATTTGTTGATGCCGTCCCACCAAAAATCGCCTGGTCTGGTGTCAAAGAAGTTGTTGAGTCAGTTTTTAAGGACCGCTTTGTTATTGAAAGTAACGCCCCTCATATAGTTTGACAAGGAGCGGAAAAGATAGTAAGTCTGGAGCAAGGTCCGAAGAATACGGAGGATGCTGAAGGACCTCCCATTCGAGCTCTTGGAGCACGTCTTTGACGACTTGTGCAATAAGAGGCTTGGCGTGAGGGAATATGGTTTGACCATGTCGATAAGGTCTTTTCTGTCGAATTGCCTCATGCACGAGGTGCAGTTGGGCAATGTAGAGCTGCTTGTTAACTATGCCATTCTTTTCGACCATTTCCTGGTGCACCAAGAGGTCATTAAAAATTGGCTCAACAACTTCTTTGACACCAGACCAGGCGATTTTTGGCAGAACGGTATCAACAAATTAATCGAGAGGTGGGAAGAGGTTGTAAACAGCAACGATGAAAATATAATTGATTAACTTATCGATATAATTATTGCTTTTTGTTTAAATAAAAGTCTTTGGTAAAAAAGCTACGAACATATTCCCCAACCTTATATTTACTGAAAAAATGAAAAACACAAATTTCTTACTTGTACTTTTCTATGCATTGTAAGTAATTCACTGGATTGTAGTCTTGGGAAGGAAACACGCAGGTGCCTTGATACACAGCCATTGTTAGAGTTGAAAGGACGCACCCCAAGCAATGAAACAATGGCGCTTGGCATAAGGCGATACGGTCTTGCTAAGAAGTAAACTTTATTCAGAATAAGATGGGCTGATAGTCATTAATATAAACATAGGAAAATACGAAAACTCATGAATATTGAAACACATTTAAAATGCTAGTCAAATAAATATGAGTTTTTAAAATATGGAGTCATCTAGAAAATAATCTTTTATTTATAAAAAATAAAAAACTTAATATTTATTGAAGAAAATTGCTGGATATATGAAGCTTCTTATACACTTCCTTATGTAATTAGCTTCCTTTTTCAAACATATTTATCATCTAGCCAAGAATTTCTGAATTTCCATTATACTCTCCTATCCAATTGTATTATGAACTGAAGAAATCGGTTCGTGATAATTTATTTTCTCTACTCTTTATCACTACCAACCTGGGGCCTGAGCAGCTACCAGGTGCGTCCGCAGGTGGTGGATCGCCGAACGTCCTGTAGGAATGACAGGATAGCCTTGAATATAGAATCAGAGGCCGTGAACTAGCTCCCGTAAACCTTGGTGTTATGCGACCCGTGCCTAAGGCTATTTGGCACCGCGGTAAAGGTGTCTTAATGGACCCTCTAGTTGCCTGGCGAACTTCTAGAGCTTTTTGCCTTGCCCAGTAACTCAGGGAATGCTGGGTGGACTGTTATATTACCTGAGCTTATTAATTGTTATCTTATGGCTGAAAAGACTCCATAAATAACTAACCTTTCTGCATTTGCAGGTGAAGCCTCTGAAGTAGACCTTGCTGAAAAAAACAAGGGAACTCAGAAACAATCTAGTGAAGGGGCAGCAATGAATCCCTCACAAGAGGTAGAAATGACCTCCAAACCATCTTCTTCTGGTGAAAGTCAGGAAGCTATCGCTAGCATGACTGACTCTCTGACCAGAATCAAGCTTAAAAAGAGATTTTCTGGTGCCCAGAAAAAGAGGACGCAAGAGGAAACGGTCAAGCATATCATTTACGAATGCGAGGCTCTTGCCCTCCCTAGATTAAGTTCTTTAGACATCATCCATACTAGAGAGTTACACCTAGACTCCATTAAAGGGTTATCGGACTTTATTAATAAAGTGGGTGACCCGAGCAACTGGAACTAGGAAACATTGGGTTTGGAGTTAATAGCACAAAATGCTGATAAAAGCAGAGGTGCCCAATGACATACAAACCCAACTCTAAGAAGAAGAAGAAGAAAATCACTACCAAAATGTTTATATCGCAGAAATTTATTTAGATTAGATTAAAGGAGGAATTTTTTTGGAGACCATCGAGAATTCTTCACAAAAATTATTAATATTTGCAAAATGAAAAAATTTAGATCATTAAATATTTTCATTTGAATTGATTATGCATATACTTGAGTTATATCACCAATATGAAGTTGAGAATCAGAAATTAAGTCAATTATTCGTTGTCACCTGCGTGTAATTGATCATCGTAGTTTTATTAGAGACTTACAATGAAGATTCGATTTATGTAGTTATTATTTATTGTACAGGAAATGCAGTAAATATTTGGCTTGATAAATAAGCTTGTAGAAAAATAAAGCATTATAATTTTGAAGTTCTTAACGAGACACAATACGATTTCCAAGTAGAGGGTGATTTACATAGAGAAGGGAAGAAATCTTCATGTAAATATATATATATATATATATATATATATATATATATATATATATATATATATATATATATATATATATATATATATCACATCCATACTAGAGAATTACACCTAGACTCCATTAAAGGGTTATCGGACTTTATTAATAAAGTGGGTGACCTGAGCAATTGAAACTAGGAAACATTGGGTTTGGAGTTAATAGTACAAAATGCTGATAAAAGCAGAGGTGCCCAATGACATACAAACCCAACTCTAAGAAGAAGAACCAGAAGATTCATTCGTTAACATATTTATAGCTTATTAGCAGAAAAGTTTAATTCAATAGACATTAGCTTTGTCTAAAGAATGACAGTTAACCTTTTCAGAAAATAAGTGCATCATTAATAATATCGAAACAGTATTTGAACCCACATCATCGGCATAAAATGATACATTATCATTTTTGTCACAATATAAATTTTTCTTGGAAATAAATGCATAATTAACCATATTTGAATACATGTAATTATCTGCTATACAAGTTGATACTTTACCAGTTTATCATAGCCAAAGCGTTTCCCAAAAATGAGAGCATTGTTGACAATGCCGTGATGGCTAAGAATAGCTGCTTTAGGAAAACCAGTGGTTCCCTGAAATAAATTAAGGTTCTTTTGGCAAATTATTTTCATTTATAACTTTCAAGATAATTTTCGTACCAGTAAGAACAGTCTTAAGATATTTAGAAGTACAAAGACTTTATCATGTGAATAAGTCCTTTATTTAATGATGTCAAAAATTCTCTTAAGTACTAATAATCTTTTATCTTGTTTTATTGTTATAAACAACTGAAAAAATACATGTAATTTAGAATTTCTATAGAGTGATAGTATTATATGTATATATGTAGCAAAATGATTACAAACAATTAAAAAAGTAATAGTTGGTTTTAATCATTTGGGTGCAATTAAATATTTATATGGAAAATTGTTGGTAATAAAACATCTTACTTTCTAATAAAAATATTTGTAATGATAATATATCGTTGCAACGCATATATCAATTCATATGACATTATTGTATGTACAGCTTTTAAACTTTAGATATTTAAATTATATATAATACAAGGTATTTTTTGTAATTATAATGTCTTCAAAGGAAAACTATTTGATATTAAACATAATTTTCCCCAAATCAAATGCATACACACACACGCACATATATATATTCAAGTGTAAGGCCTCTTTCACACTAGACGACTTTTATCGTACAATAAAAGTCGTCTAGTGTGAAAGAAGCCTAAGGTTTTTAATACATAACACGTAGTTGGATCAGCAAATAATTTTTGAAGCCTTTATTAAATTTTTTTCTAAGAATGCATAAAATTATAGATTATTTTATTCTAGAAATTATATTTTTTCTCTAAATTTATGTGTCACGTTGTGTAAATGACATTAAGATATATTTGAATAAAAGTATGTACAACAAGAAAAATTAAGCATATATCTTTTCGAAACAATTTAAACTTAATAAGATGACTGCATAAATTTCTGAAAAAATTAAATACTTATTTTTTATTTAAATACCTAAATATTTTTATTTTTCAATTCATTTTATATCTATACTTACTGAAGTAAACTGAATGTTAACAACATCATCAAATAATATCGAGTTTTCAATTTTTGATAAAACTTCTCGACTATCTTTATTTCCAAAATTGAATATTTCTTGGAAATTTAAAGTACCCCTGAAATAAAATAACATTGCTAATCAAAGTTCATTAATACGTGGATGATACCGCATAAATATATATATATATATATATATATATATATATATATATATATATATATATATATATATATATATATATATATATATATATATATATATATATATATATATACATATATATATATATATATATATATATATATATATATATATATATATATATATATATATATATATATATATATATATATATATATATATATATATATATATATATATATATATATATATATATATATATATATATATATATATATATATATATATATATATATATATATATATATGTCATATGTCGCGTTATCAATAAAAATATACAAACAAGACAATTATAAATAAAGGAAGCTGAATATTCAAACTCATTTTATGTTTTTTCCATCAATTATACATCCATATGGAATAATGTTCTGCTAAAAATTTGCAGTAAAAAATATTTAAAAATCCAAATTGACTAAATCAATGATTAATAAAACTGTTTGATTCCTTTTATATAAAAAGAAAACATTTTTTTTAAAAAAAATCTTAATTTTTAGGTTACTTAATAGTAAATGTTTGTATATTAAAGAGCTTATTCAACAACAATTTATTATTAAAAATTTAACTTGAATCTTTGCAAACATTACACTCCTGAGATGAGAATGTGAAAACCAGACCATGAAATATTTAGCTTTTAGTTTGGTCTAAAGTTTCATTATTATATTTTATGAACAATATAAGGTTTAAGTAAACTATTATACATAAAAGCAATATATTTAATATATTATTTTACATAAAAATACTTATGAGGTAGTGATTCAATAAAAATGTGAATCAGAAATTTATTTGTGTTAAAAAATTTATTTCAAATATGAAGCCAATAATTACATTCAATGTTTTACAGAAAATAAACATATTATCATTTATTTTTATGTAAACGTCATTTGTATGCCAATTTATTGATAGATGTATAAATTTTCGAGAATTTAGTTATATTTTTTTCAGTTATCTAAGAAAATAAACATATTTTATAAAAGAATTTAAAAAATGAATTATATAAAGAACATACTTTTTGTTTTCATCAGATAGCAAGATTATATTTTCTAAACTAGGAATGCTAAAAAGAAACAATAGTTAAAAGTTTGTGCGATAATTTAAAACAATGTATATTCTCAAAAAACAAATTTTTATATCCTACTTCTTGCTCCGCAGTTTCCTGGGGTCATTTGAAGCCAAATCTGGTACAATTTCATTGAATATCTCATAACCATTTTGGTTTTTGAATTGATCAAGTGATATTACACTTTTACACCCTACCTAAAATAAAATTTTAAAATATAGAGAATATACATACCACTACAAATATGTTAATATTTCATTATTTCTAGATGGTAAATGGAACTTTTGATGAGAAGCATAAAATTTCATTCATTGTTTTTTAAAATGGTTAGAAATGAAGGGAATATAGAGATTTATTAAATTAATTAATTGCCTTATATTACTTTTATGGGGATGTTACTTAAGCATGTTGTATCTTATCTGCTTTTTTAAACATCCAGCATCATTATCATTAAAACTTTGGTATGATTTCAGGAATTTCTTGGGCACTACATATAAATCATATAAATACATACATATTCGTATATACATACATACATAATACATCCATATTCGTTTCTCAAACTTACTTTTTTTAGGCAGTATTCTATTTCCTTTGCTTGGAAAGCTGGATTTATATTTACCTGAAAAATGTAAATCATTTAATGATAAAAATAAAAATTTGTAGTTTTCCTAATTATTTTACGCATTACATAAATTTAAAACCTTATCTTACAAAGTATCTATTTCAGTAATGAATAATGGTAAAGGAATCAATGTGTGATGTAATATTATCAAAAGAAAACAAATAATAAATATATTTGTTTCCTTAAATTAAACTGATGGATTGTAAAATAATGAGGACTCTGATCCCATACGTGTTTTTGACTGCACTTTGCACCACACGCGCGCACCTCCTTTGTCATAACACAAAGATTTCCTGAAAGCTATATATTATAAGGAAAGGAAATTTACAGTGATTTTAAATCAGCACTAATTATAATTTAAATTAAGTACAAATGCTGTAATATATATTTATAAATCAAACATTGGTTTCGTTTTTATTTTACGAAATATTAACATTCTGATATAAATTACATTCCACTGTAAAACCGTTACTAATTCGATATCGATTAAAAAATGGGAGGACACACAGAAACATGATTTCGTTACAAGAATAATTTTTAGACACACAGAAATAGGGCAAATGTTGTTAGAGTGTGAAAGGATGCCCCTTTAAATCAAAAGGATTCATTCCGTGAAACATGGGATTTTATGCATTGGCTAGCCAAAAGTCTTCTATTTATTACTATTTAAAATATTTATCGACTTATTATTATGGTTCATTTAAACGTAATAGGTTAAGCTACTCAACTGCAAAGAAAGATTTTTTTAGCTAAAGTTCTCAAACTGAGTGCTTAAAAGTGTACTTCCTCAATACTCATGGTTTGCATTACATTGTTCGTTGACCATTATAAAAATCAAATAATGTGGACTTATTAACATCAAGTTTTTAACGCCAAGTGATTAAAATCAAGTGACTTTTTTTTATTCACAAGTCCCATTTATGTTTGGAACGTGACTTCAAGCAAGTTTTGTTACTGAGAGAATGGAACTCTTGAAACTATTCAACACATTTATTCGGGAAATATAATAATTCAGAAGAGATGGATTTATGAAATAGAATGGAATGGATATTAGTGGATGTGCGAATATACATGATTCCAGATGAAAATTTGACGGTATAAATACATGCAGCTGATATGTTGAGACCTATTTGCATAGGTTTGGACTTAGTGATTCTGTGCAGACAATGTATCTGTGCCATATGTACTCTGTACAGACAATATTAAATTTTTATATTGAGGACTAGCACATATTATTATTGAAAATAATAAATAAATATAAAAAATTATTTTTCCCTTGGAGAATACATATTTTAAGAAAACTTTGCTTCAGTATAACTTTAATTTGCATTTAATTATAAAAACAAAATAATGCTACTATAAATAATATTGACTAAAAGCATTTTTATAAGGTATAAAAAAGTTTATGTATGTATTAAATAACAGTTTACTTAAATTTTTATTGTAAGAAATTAAAAAAAAACAGTTCTTATGAGTAATTTAGTGAAATTAATTAGTCTTCTTTACTTATGGAACATTTTGTTAAGTGTGCACAGCTATAAATTTAGATGAATAATAAACAATTTGAAAAAAACATGAACAGATATCAATAAGACAATTTCAATGTACTGAATTCAATAAGAAATAAATAAAATAAAATCCAAATTGAAACTACGAAAATAATTTCAAAATAATACACATTACTTTAAGACACATTCAGTCTTAGAAGAAATACATTTTTGAAAAAATGTGAATGCACGACATATTTACCAAAACCAAACCAGCCTTAGCAGCTGCATATTGTGTTAATGACCATTCATAACAGTTTGGAGAAAAGATAGCAATTTTGTCTCCCTTTTTTAAGCCACATGCTATAAAGCCAGAAGCCAATTTATCAGCCTAAAAATTAAAATATATATTATAAATTTGAATTTAGTCATAGTAGTTGTTATTAGTTGAATATTTTTAGGCCTGTTTAAAGAGTGTGGGTAAAATAAATAGAAAATAGTGCTTTGGCTTTTTATTTTTTAATGATGATATTTTTCTTACATAAAAGATAACTTCAAATAATTAACTATTAAAATTTTAGTAGTAAAATAACATTAACTATCACCAAATTTTTAATAGTTAATTATTTTCTAATTTCAAGTGTTTTAAACGAAATACGTGAATAAAAAACATGTGAGTGAGAGCGTGTTAATAACTACTCTTTACACTTCTCAATTTTCTTCATGCTGAAGTTAGTCTCCTAGTCATCTCGCATATTATCTATTAATCTGTTTTTTTTTGGAGAAACTTCTTATTAATTAAGTTGAGTGAAAACGTTTTTTATTTAAGAGAATTTTTTGAAAAATAAAGTTTAAGAACACGTTATAAAAACTAGAAATTTCTTATTCAAAATTACATTTTTAATCTTTTAATAAAATTGAATTTAAAATCAACGATATTCAAAATGTTATAAATTCTCAGACACATAAGTAAGAAGAACGCAATTACTCATCCGTTGTTCCCATGACCAATGGGTCAAAACATCGAAACAGAATTTGATATTTAGTCCTTATTATTGTATGACTGACTTTTTATTAGGTACACCAGGATTCTTTTCAGTAAGCAGAATCGTGTCTATGTATTAATGAAGCAAAATGGCTGCTCATGTCTTTGACTAACTAACTGGCTCTGAATGGTTCATTTATTAATTTTTACAAACTTTTTATTATTATTCACTGTGTAATTCAATTTTAATGATAATGGTTACATTTATAATGAGATGAAACCTGTTTAAAGATGATATGTTTGTTTGCTTTTATTAAGTAATAAAAAATCTTAATCTTTACTCGAGATATAATTCCATAAATACCCATCTAATTTAAAGAATTTATAGGTCCTCTGCATTTCTCTATTTTTATGTTTATGACTTTTTCGTTCTGTGTTTATATGCATATGAATCCGTTGAAGATACAAATGGTCTTTAGAATCTAAATAAAACATCAACAGCGTTGGGCAAACACAAAGATATGAAAGTCCTATTAGAAATTTTTATATTTTATCAGAAATTGTTCACACGATATATCTTAGAAAAATGATTTCAATCACTGATGTTAACAATCCTCCAATTAAAATATTAAAAAAATATATCAAATCAGGTCTAAGAAAAGAAATTTAATATATGGGATATTCTATGAAATATAGACTGAATGAAATAGCTTATCTTATGTGGATTCTTTAGTCCTCTACACCAGAAATGAATCTAGATTCACAAAGTAATATTAGGAAGTTATAGTAGGACAAGTTATAGTTCTAATTTCTTTATCATTGTTTTGTTGTTAATTGTGAACTCGTTGAAAGACTATTGCGAAATGATTTGAAAGATGTTTACTGTATAAAAAGATTTAGAATGTGAAGTAAAGGTCAAAATTTCCACTGTGCAAACAGTGAGAATAAAAACAAAACACATAAGCATTTTTCTTATCGCTTGCAAATCACTTTTCTTAACAGATTTCAGGACTTGGTCACAAATTCTTGCTTGTAAAATAATTAGAAAAAGTTATCCTAATTCTGTATTCCTAGAAGAAATATTTCTAATTCTTTTTAATTCCATATTAAGTAAAAACTTACATGATGAAATTTTGATTAACGGGGAACTCATTATGACACCGGGTAAGGGATAACTTAACAGCAGAAGACAGTATTCATGTATTGCAAGGAAGAAAACCTGCATAACACCCATGGACCTACTCCGGATAACATGCATGCAGAACCGTGTTACGGCCATCTTCTATTATTTAAGAGTGGCTAAGTGACTAGTTCCTTCTAATCCTATGAATGCGGTCCAACCATAAGGTGCCCATCGATATAATAAATAGAATGATATTTGCTAGCCAAAAATTAATTTTATCTTAAAGCTCGAAAGCATTCGAATCTCCTAAATATATAAGTTGAAACATAAGAGATACTTAGTTTTGTACCCTCCAGATATCGAAACTCCGAATTTTTTTCCTGTTTCAAATAATTAAATGAAATATTGATATCATTTCAAAGAATTATAAACATCAACTGTAGTGAGAACATTATAACAAGAAACTATAATATTTTTCTGAAAAATTGCGATATGCATCTGCTTTCTTTAAAGTATAAATATAAAATGTGCCTTCAAAAGAAATTTTTCTTGAGATCTTTTTAAGGGAATTCAGAAGTAATGAAATCTTAATATAGTTGATAATTTTTATCCATAATTTACATTTATAATTTGTATTAATAAATTATAATCTTTTTATTACTATTCGTATATTATATTCTAATAGTTATTGTAACTGTCATGTAGCATGAGTCTACTAAATCATGTGTAACAATAATATTAAAGCGAGATACAAGAAAGAAACACATGTCTTAAATAAAATTTTACCTCATTTTTGAATTCATCATAGGATTTTGAAATTCCTTGTTGTGCGGATATAATTGCAGTATTATCTCCTGATTTAGAGGCAGCTTCGTCCAGTACCTCACCGACGGTGGCGCTTAAGAGTTTAGTAGTTCCAGGCGAGAAGGAATAACTTTTCCTTACTTTCTTTTGTATGGCATTGCTGAAGTATCTAGAAGATTAAATTTCATCGCTTGCAAATGACCTCAAAGTTTATAGAAGACAAGTCAAATGAATATAAAAATATATGAGTATATATTTTTATAAGTATATATAATGAATAAGATAATCTATAGTATAATGCGGTATTTTAATTTTATAGGAATAATAAAATCAAACTTTTTTTAATGGTCTTTGAATCATCATTTTTATATCTAGTAAAATATCTATACTCATTTTAACAAAATTACTTAGTTTTAAATACTATCATGTGCTTCTCTCTCTCTCTCAAGAACAAAACTTCTGTTTAGAAATAATTTAAAGAATTAATCAGGTCATTAATTATAATAATTGACCAAGTTCTGATAATATATTTAATTATTTCAATTGATTTAATTAATTTATTTTAATCGAAATATAAATTATATTTTAAATTTTTATCACAAAAAAACTGTATAATGAGTAAGAAGGGGTGTAGCATCCATACGTTAAAATTACAATATAAGTTACAAATTTGACTGTTTATGGGTAACTTCTGTTCTGTCGTTTGTAATATATTTGATTGCGGACACAACATTGACCTGGACTATACATAAAATAGAAAATATAACACTTGAACCTTCATAGACATTAATATTTGAACATTTATAAACCAGCAAATTTCCTATTCTAGTGAATACAGTTTATAACTATTGCTAGATACTACGTCTTAAGAAATCCTTGGACTTAACATCTGATGACTGAAGAGTTAACACACTGGTGCCTATATATTTAATAAAGTCAATGAACGTGTCTTTTAGGAAATGTTTTATTGTTCAAATTTTTAATATTTCACTTAAAAAATGGAATAAATTAAAAAACCGAAGCAGCTTGTTGAGATGAAAGTCCGAGTGCTAAAAATTTGGATGCAAATGTATCTAATCTTCAGAAAAAATGTTTTCTAAAGTATTCTCTGTTACTTTGAATTTAATTGTAGTAATAGAGGACAATGCAATAGAGAGTATATTATTTGGCTCTAAATTCTCTCTTTGTTTACATTTTTTAAATTAGCGATCAATCCTCTCATTTTAATAAAATTAAAATTATACAAATTTTTCTTTGCTCTTTTAGATAAGTTCTTAATTTTTCTAAGCAAAATTATATACTTTTTAATATTTGGTTATTATTTACAATTTATCTGAATCAAAGTGAAACTAATAGCCTTTACTTGTCAAAGTTTGTTATATCATATTTCGATAATATTTTTCCTACATTTTAACAATAGCTTAAAAATTCTTTCCTATTACTCAATTCCGAGTTATTTACATCTATTTTTCATGAGTTTCTCACCTATTTTCTCTTGCAAACATTCATTTTTATATTTTTGAAATTATTTTAAGGGGAATATTCTTCATTTCAAAAAGAACAAACATCAATTACAAATTTTCTTATCATAATAATGATCCTTTTAAATATTATAACATTTCTTAAACCTTCTTAGGCAATTGTTTTCAGATTAAAAATATTTTCTCTATTATACTTTCAGACATTTTTCAGGAATATAAGAGTTAACTCTTATTCTTGAAATTAAAAAATACGAATATTTATTGGTAAAATTATCGATACAATGAGATTATAAATTGCAAATATTTTATTTTTTACTCTTGTATATGTTAAAGAAAAGACAAACTTCTGATTATTTCAATTACTATTAAGTCAAAAGAGTTCTGAAATTAATATCTTTTCTCATGCATATCTATTTTTAAGGATTACAAAATTTACCTGAATCTTTTAAATGAAAAGTTTTTAATAGTTAGATGGTAAAACATTCTTCCACATGCATAACAAAAATAGAAATAGCCCTTCACAATAATAAAATGCAGTTAAAATCAAAAATAGCTTATGATTTTAAATACGCATACATTAAGTTAGTAAACTCATTACGATGCAACACAAAACAATTAACTTACAACTTTCATGTACTAGTTTTAAATAAGTTCTTGCAAAAAGTTTTTTTCTAATCATTATTTAAATCTGTATGGGGCTTGATTCAATCCAATCTGCATAATATTTTCTTAAGACTTTTGTTTCATCATACATATTAAAATTTTTTTTATTTAAAACTGCTCTTTTTTAAATTTGCAATTTAATAATAATATAATTATATATATATATATATATATATATATATATATATATATATATATATATATATATATATATATATATATATATATATATATATATATATATATATATATATATATATATATATAAAAATATATATATATATATATATATATATATATATATATATATATATATATATATATATATATATATATATATATATATATATACACATACATACATACGTACACTGTTCGTTTCTAATGAGATGTCATGTCAAATTTTTTGTTTATACCGTTTTAAGTTATAAATAATTTATGACCCATGCCAATGGAATTAATGATTAATTAATTCTGTAAATTCAAACTGCTAAAAACTTTAATCAACTTGAAAAATTATATGACATTCGACATAAATAAATAAATGAACGTAATTTTCTTGTATAGAAGGAAAATTTATTCATAAGTTTAGATGTTGTTTTAATGGTATTAACTCTTATATCTTAGCGGACAATTTGAGCGAAGTTATAAAGATAAGCCATACTTGTCTTTGATTTAAATTTTTCATATTCGAAAGCAACATGAGTGCATATGGTGTCTCAAATGATATAAGTATCTATAGCAATTTGGATAGCATATATTAAGGGTATTTTGACATATTGAGAATGAAATAAAAAACATTTTATTCAAAAAAAAAATTGTGGTTGTTGAATCAAATAGATCTTCGTAAATGGCTGGAGTTCTTCAAAAATATTTGTATTCTCTCCTCTCAAAATAAAATCATTCACAATAATAAGTCCATAATTACTGTCTTTAGATTTGATTGAGAATTAACTAACCATTAATACAAAATCCTTCCCATACTTGGCTTGTAAATATCCAATAAACATTTGATGATAATTTATTATTTAGAGGGGATCGTAAGTGGTTTGTAAAAGTAGTTTGGTTAATATTTAATTTTATTCACGCTTATACATACATACATACATACATACATACATACATACATACATACATATATATATATATATATATATATATATATATATATATATATATATATATATATATATATATATATATATATATTACTACTTATATTTAAATATCCTTCTTAGCATTCTTAAAAGTCTTTTAAAACATTAAAATAAATTAATGTTTGTTATTTTAGGTTATATTCAAATGCATTGCATTCAAATAAAAGTATTCACAACAAGGAAATCATATAAACTCAAAATGATATCATATAAACAGTATTGTTAAAACATATTGTTAGAGTATTTATGAAAAAACGAATTGTAAAGTTAACTAACAAACTTAATTGATAAGAAATATTTGATATTTAATTAAAGCATTAATTGATAAATATTGAAATTCGTATTCAATTTTTCATATTACTATTAGTAATTCAATAAAGTATAAAATTTTAAGAATATTTATTAATAAGTAATGGAAAAAAATTTATTGACACGCAGCTATAAGGATGCTTAAAAATATCTTCTCACTTCATATTGAAACAGAAACAATTGATTTTAGTAAATTTTCACTAATTTAGATACAGAAATAAGCGTTACAAAATTATATACTTTTGTTACGATGCAGTATTATTCTAAATGTTTTTTAGTTTGCAGTACAAGATCTTAGTAACCAAAGAAAGCTTTGCTTTCTTGTTTCACTGTACATGTTTTGGTATTACCCATTAGTGTTTTTCGATCAAATATTTCAGTTTTTTAAAATTAAAATTTTTTAAAACATAATATTATTTTATACAATATATCAAAATTTAATTACGAATTTACGTAAGAAATTACAGTAAAAAATACAGATTTACCTAAGGTTTGCATATTGAAAATTCAATACCTCGAGATGCTTGATTAGAGAAATAAAGGTATTCATTTTATATGTGAAACTAGTTTTCTGAAGCAGCTGAAACCTAAAACTGTATGGATAATTACGGTGCTAGCTCAAGCACTCACATAGCTTTATGGTTGCAATAAATATTAAGAAAAAAACCATTTTCTCCTTATTGTAATTCGCATAAAATTGTACAAATATTTTACTAAATTTCCTTACAAGTGGATAAATATTAATACTGTGGTTAGTTATCTTATGCATCAAAGAAATTAAATTTTTATTAACCATTGTATGTGAATATTGTGTATTGCTTAGATTTTTTTCATTTTTCAATAAAAGGAGATGAATATATTACAGTGGACGGTAAACTGTGACGAATAATATGAAAACGTAAAACTTTTCATTCCTAATTATGATGAAGGAATAATTGAAAATGGAAATTGTTTTTATAAATATTTGTTCTAATAACAGTTCTAATTAATTTCTTGTTATTTAAATCATTAAATTTAAACACGATATTATGCATTCAAAATTTGATTCTTGAATTAAAAATATTAGTTCCAGGTTCATGAATTCCTTCTTGAATTAAAATTTTAATTTAAATGATACAAACGAATTTTAGAACATAATAATTTTTGTGGTCATTATATTTAATTTCATAGTATTATTTGAACTGTAGATGTACTTATTAAGGCACAGTATTAATTTACTTAGATGTATTAATAATTAATGTTTGCAAATCTTTAAAATTTCCCAAAACTACCTATAGATTTATGTCAATTCTTCTTGAATAAATAAGATAGAGTAATTCACTTGCAAAATATATTTTTTTGTTTTCGTTTATAGAAAGAAAGTATTTACTGGATAAAATAATTGACACAGTAAAATGGAAACATTTATTATTTAAAATATTTTTCACTGTAAAATAATTTATAATAATAATTATTAGTTATTAGTTAATTGCTAAGTTCAGAGAAGTATGAAAACTAAGCTATTAATTTTTATTGAAAATATTTTAATCAGTTTAATTAGAGATATTAAATTATAAAATAATCAATAAAATTTTAATATTTACTACACAAAGCAATGTGTTTTACAAAATAGTAAAAATATATATTCAAAAAAGGATTTTTTCAATATTTATTATTTTATAAAATAAATTTATTTTAAAATACTTAGAGCATTTTTATTAATTATTTTATAACTAAATATATATATATATATATATATATATATATATATATATATATATATATATATATATATATATATATATATATATATATATATATATATATATATATATATATATATATATATATATATATATATATATATATATATATATATATATATATATATATATATATATATATATATATATATATATATATATATATATATATATGATGTTCAGAATAAACTCTCTTGATAAACCAACAGTGGTCTGCAAACATTGCTTCTTTCCGCCAGGATTGACAAAGAAATTCCACATAATGTATCGATTAATAAATTTGTTTATTATGCTTATAATTTATTGTACCCTTATTATCTGTAAAAAAGTCTAAGTAATGGTGTTCGAAATGAAATTTTCATGGCAATGTGATGATTTAATTCTTTATAATTGCTCACAATTGCTTGGACATCGAGGTTTGTAACTTCCCACAAAATACCTTTAAATGTTAGCAATGCATTTTTCTGTCTGCTTAGAGTGGTTCCTTTCAAATGTTCTCAAATTTTCAGATATTAATAAGAACAAGTTGCAAATAAATATAAATGTTTCTCTTTTCTGCGGGAGAACTTTTATCGCTGTTTTTAGTTCTAGCTTGATGTCGAGAGGTGGAAGTACTATGTCCATCGCTTTTACAAATGGTCCATTAGTGCCGCGATTCCGGGTGAGTTAGGGATACGTTCTCATTTTTAAAAGGTCGTAAGTTCAAATACCGGCTTAAGCAAAGATTAATATTGTTTGCTAAAGGAGGCTGGTCTAAAGTGGGCGTGGTCTCAATGTCCTCTAAGTGAAATGATATTCCTGCTGGTGGCAGGCTAAGTATTCAGGGTCTTTATCTTGGTCCTTTCTTCAAAATCATGAAGAATCCTTTCAGCTGCTTCTAATTAACTGATAAATCCCAACTCAGGGCTAGATATAGGGAAGTATGCTGGTACAACAACAACAAAAAGGAGTTTATTAACTATCTTCTTAAACTGAGCTCCAAAACTTTCCGTAAAGATCAGTTTTGTATAAAGTAGCGTGTCGCCTTTACAAGGCTTCCTCATTTACTGATAAAAGAAAAACACCTTGTGTACCTTTAAAGTTTCCCAGTACAATAAATATGACTTTTAAATCATCACAATTTTTCCTCATGTAATTTCAAAATCGTAATTTAACATGAGTAATAAATCATTAAGGCATCATATAACTTTGTGTAATATTAGAAATATATCTTGCAAAGAACAGTTATATTTATTTTTAATGTTCTGCTTTTAAATTTACCTTAGAAACTCATATGAATGCCACCATTTTACTTGCTTTTGATCAGATCTAAAAATGCCATAAATCTTGCAATACTGTTGAAAAAGCAAACATCAAACATCTTTTCACAAAACTATTAGGATCTTTTTTCTTCTCAATGGATTATTAATCAAAATTTCACTCTTGAATCTAACATATTCATCTAATATATAACAGTTCTTTTTTAAGCCCAGAATTAACTACTGCACCATGTTTTAAATGAAATTATTTACTACATCATGTTCTTAATGAAGCCCAGAAACAATTATTGCATATATCGTTCATCATTGCTTCCACAATGAGGTAAAGTTCAGAATGTATCTGGGACGGAATATTAACAATATCTATTTCTTTTTCTTGATCACAAAATGGCGATTATTTTTCATCAGCTAAATTATGCTTAACAGATAGCTGTGATGCTGTTATCTTATTACTGTGAGGCACTAATCTTATTCGAGAATTATTATTGGAGCATTGCATAAATTTCTGTTTTTAAAAGCTATTTGCTTCGTATTAAAGTTCAAGGTCCGTCTCTTTTTAAATTATTCAGTTTCGGTGTTGGTGCTATGAAAAAATATCAATCCATTGTAATTTCGAGGTTCTTTCTGTATTATTTGTTGGTAAAAACGTCAAACTATCCTTTCCTTTGATTCGCTATTAAAATTGGATAGAACAGTACATTTAAAATTGTTGTGCCCATGATTTATCCCGTTTGCCAGTTTAGCATCTAAAGTAATACAATTTTAATTTAAAAATTATATTTTTACTCCTACTAATGCCCATGAATTAAAGTTTAACAAAAATTAGGACAGTAATTAAAGCGCAATAGAAATTTCCATTAAAAATGATAATGGAAATGCCTATTATTCTGAAACGACTGTTAAAATCTTCGTCGTGTCATTCCGTCTGACGAACACTGTATTATTAGAGCGCATGCCTGTAAAAACAAAAATCTTAAAAAAGCAAAAAGTAAAACATCATAGGATATGTTAAGAATAATTTTATTAAATATTTTTTAGTGAATAAAAAATACAAACATTGATTTATTTATCACGTTTTCCATATTCCTTTAGTTATATTTTATTTATTACTGAATACATAAACATTTTTAAAACAGACCATAATGGAATTAATAAGAGAATAATTTTTTCAAAGATGGTCTATTTATGAAGAATATTTTATTTGCTAAATAGTAGTGAGTTTCTTATCCGACCCAATCAAAAGTTCGTTTTGTTCTTTAATGGAAATTGTGCCGTGTAAAATAGATATAAGTCTTAGATCTAAGGGAAATGTTTCCACTGGTTGTAACAAGTTATATCTGGGAGTCATACGCTTATTTTCAGCTTTTAAATCACGAAAATGGTACCATTTTAGACGCTATAATGCATTCACTGAATGCCTAGTTATATAAAGTACAATGAATTATATTTTTTTCTTGTACTGAGGAATGAAATGATCTTACTCCTAGTGGTCGCGTTTTAAAATAAAAAAATTAAGATATCTTTTTCATATAATTGTGAATATTTCTTAAGAAAAATGCAAAAAATATTTCTGTTTTAAGTATACCTTGGTGATATATTGAATGATTTCTTTAATAATCATTCAATTTATATTTAAAAAACATTTTTTAATATAAATAACTCTTTAAGCTTAAAGCGTTGAATATTTAAAACGAATTTAGAACTCAAGCATTATATTCGAATTTCAAATAATTCTCAATTTGAAAAGAGATATATATACACTGCATGACATAGAAAATGTAACAACAAGGAGTTGCCAGAAAGTGACGAAACTCGGCAAACAGAGAGAGAGAGAGCAGCAACGAACAATAAGTGATCTGTATTTCGAAATGATACGCATAATGCAACGCGAGAACAGTTGTAGGACCACCATATTCGGCGATACAAGAAGCAACACGTCAAGGCATAGATTCAATGAGAATACGGATGCTGTCCTAAGGAATTCTTCGTCTCTCGCCTAGCCGCAGCACAAAATCTACATGACATTAGTCTTTCATAGTACAGTGAATACGAATCAGAGGTTATCTGGAATCATACGCAATGGCGCACCAAACCATGATGCCGTGCTGCCACGCTGTGGGGCGTCCCACAATTGCTGCAGGATTGGACCTGTCTCCACGTCGACACCAGTACTCGTACGCGGTGACTATCACTGAAGAAACACAAATGTGACTCATCTGAGAAGACGATCCTGTGGCCACTCCGTCGTCCACAGCGTTCCAATTTGGCACCATTCAAGACGTTGGAGTTTATACTGTGGGTTCAATGGCATTCTTTTTAACGGATGCCATGATCGTAGGCCACTTTCAACCAATTGATGGCAAATGTATCTGCTCGATATGGGATCCTCCAGGGTACCTTACACATGCTGAAGAATTTCGGTAGATGTGCTTTAAGAGAATGCCACTATTTCCCGTCGGACACGTCGATCTACGAGTGCTGATGTCACACTGGCTGCACCGGCACTCCGCCAACGCTCCAAAGTTTCTTGTTCCAATCATCTTCACCCCAGCCGGTGCGTTGTAGATATGTCCAGGTGTCTGTCAGTTACGATTTGCTGTAAGAACCAACCTGCCTTTCTCTCATTCCGATCACCATGCTTCTCATAAACTCATCTGTCTGCTGGAACTGACAATGGCCTGGCAATCTCTGTAGTTACAAGCGTCATCCTAAATAATAAGGCATTTTTTAATGCATAGCAAAAACAGAAACATTATAATAAATTCAAAAAGAAAATAACACAATTAAAAATTATCTTATAAATCCGTGTTTGTGATAAACTTAAATTCCATGTTTATCAATAACAAGTAATATGATTTTTTTAAGTCAATTTTTATTTAGGTCAACAAACAAATTTTTTTGTCAATGTATTTACAATCAAATCCTACTTAGGTCAACAAAAAAAAGCTATACTGTAAAAATATTTATAGTAATTTTATTTAGATAAAAAAATACGAATGTTTTGTTTCAACCATATAAAATTAAAATTAATTAATTAAATTATTAATGAATAAATACTAAGGAATTTAAAAGAATTCACGATTGAAAAATCAATTTTTTTTAAAATTATCTCAATAACCACACTGATACTCTTGACAATCACATTTTATTATTAATCAATATCGTAACAAAATTAATAACAGTTACATAATATTATAAATGCATGCTGATATTTCAAAACACTCATATATTTTTCCCCAAAATATATGAATTTTAACAAATATTTCATTGTAAAGGGTGATATAATTTTAATACATATAATTTACAAAGAAAAACGTTCATACTTAAAAATTGAAAATAGTCATTTACAACAGTTGTCTGAAACAATCATAAAAATTAAATAAAAAAAATAAGAGATTATTTTTTTACAAAACATATGCTTAGTTTATTTTATCTATCAATAACTTTCGTTTTAATGCCATATGCCACAGTGAATTAACGCAATATAAAAGATTAAACTCTCAATAATATGACTTTATAATAAATTAAATAGAAATGAAAATTATTAATTTAATTTTAAAAGTCAAAATATAAATTTACATAATTCAATTTAAAAAAGATAAAATAATTTATACACTAGATAAAAAGATAAATTCATCTGCATTTATAGGAAGTAAAAATTAAAGGCATCCATTCTTAAATGTTGAACTCTATTCCATCAATTTACTAATCTAAGCAAACAAATAATTATGTATTTACACACACTTACATTTAAATATTTTCTTATAAATCAATTAGCATTTCAGTACATTGTAATAACGTTATTGGATTTCTCATTCTGTGAAATTAAAATAGGTTAACTAGCAAATATGAATAAGACAAACATTTAATTTGTCATAAGCCTTTTAAATTTTTTTCATCATTTTTTAATATTTTAAAATTTTTTTCTCAAATGTGATGCATCAAAACATGAATATGATATTGAGAAATAATTATACATCAAAATCATAATAAATTAAAGTTCATCTACATGATTTCGTACAAAATATTACATTAAAACATTTTACTGAAATTCAGTTCATACTAAAAGTTCCAATTTGATTTTTGAATATTTTTAACATGCATTTAATAAATGTTTAAGAAACGTCACATATTAAAAAATTTCATAAATAATTCATGATTACATTGGTGAAATTCAGTGATATGTAACCTAATACAACTTATAACTCAATTATATTGCTGAAACTTAATTTTTGCTTAGTAATGCGTGCCATTTCAAGTTTCTTTATTTTTCCTGATAAAGTCTTCGGGAAATCTTCTGTAAATATAATGTAGCGTGGTATTTTGTAGTGACTTACCTGAAATGGAAGAAAGTAATACAAGTTTATAGTTATTCAATACTACAAAAAATGTTGTTTATTTCAATTAGAAAAAATTTATGTTAAATTCTATCCTCTAGTTCAGATACAAAATAAGCCAAATCTATAAATTACTGCATTAGAATGCATTATTTTGCATGATGAATTTAAACATGTAATTTTTAATGAATTCTAATGTGAATGGAATTTGATTGGAGTTTTAGTAGTTTATATCTTATCGATTTAAATTTTAGTAAATTATTTTAAAGTTTCAATATTTTTTAAGCTTTTGTTTAAAATTGCCTGTAAAATTATGTTCAAAATTTTCTCTCTCTCTTATTCCTGTTTTTATACCTTAAATAACAGGAAATATTCGAAATAACAATAATGAAAATTCGAAGTCATATAAAATAAAAAATTTTTGGATTTTGAATTTGGGTTGATGGAAAGGTAAGTAATAGTGGTCGATGAAATTTAATATAGTGGAAAACATGCATCAAGTGATGAGAATTCACCAGAAATTTCGCATTAGCACTAATATTTTGGAATAATAAATATGGATTCTTATATATGAATAAAATGGATATATTGATAAAAATGGTTTCCAATTAAAATGATTAATCAAAATAAAAATTATGCCAAAATTTCTTTATATAAAAAAGCAACATATCTTTATAGAAAGAGAAAAATAGAAACATTATAAAGTAGTATTTTAGTATTTGTGTGCATTTTAAAAATCGATGTATTAAGAATAAAAAGGTTAAAATTTTACTAACACCAAATAAAGAGATTGAAAATTTATACGAAATGATTACAAATGATTCGTCAGGTTTTGACTCTATATTTTTATCACGCACATATATTAATACATCACAATAACCAATGAAATGATAAAATTAATAATAAAAGTTTTGTATCTCAATGCTGATTTAGTATCTAAGGGTCCGAACTACTTTTTATAATAGATTTTAAACATGGTGACAAATAATTAAAAAACCTGTCAATCTTTCAACAAATTTTGTGGAATTTCTTCGCAAGTGAATGCCTTATAAATTATATACAGTTTGTAAAATAGATACGATTAAGCGATAACAAGAATAATTTTATGAACTTTTTCAAGAAGCAATTCATGAGTAAAAATTTACCTTCTATTCAATTTCGGTGATGAGATTATATTTTAATGTGTCACGACTTCAGGACTAGGTACAGAGAAGCATGTTGGTGCAACAACAACAATATGTCAAGTCAAACCTAACAACCTCCGTATAATGAACATGGAAAGTCAAATTGTCACCGTGAAAATCGATTTGAGATTTCCCAAAGAGAAATTTTGTTCTGTTTAAGCAAAAATAGTCACTTATTTTTTTCCTGGGAAATTTCTGATGATACATTATGCTTCTATTTGTTGCAAAATTGATGATTTTATTTGGTAGCTGATACTCTAAATTACTTATTACAAAAAATATTGAACTCTATCTTATTTACAAAGAAAAAAACTTTATTACCCGAACCAGAAATGTTCAAATTGTTGTTTTTTAAAATATTCTGATCTTAATGTTAGTGATTTGTTTTTGTAGGTGCATAAAATACAACGTGTTTGTGTATCAGCTTCTAGATCGAACAGCGGAATGAAAATGCATATAGACTGGCCTACACTTAGATGACGGTGGGTTGCAATTGAATCTGCACAGCTGCTTATCTAGAAATAGAAAGATAGCACATAGTAAATTTACAATGTTGTAACTCCAAAAAACTTTTTTTTCATTGAATTGACATTCACTTATTCAATTAAATAACACTTTTTTAGTAAATAAGTTTTAAGTATGAATTTAACTTTTAAATAAAATTTCACAACGTATGTGACTTTTAATTAAGTATGTTTATAAAAATCCCTGCGAATCATTCAAAATTATCCTACATTTTCTCTTAATATCGTCAAACTAAAATATCACCAATTCTTAAAAGGATTAAAGTTATCACAAATGAGTATCATGGATTCTTAAAATGAGTAAATGAGCAAATCTAAAGTTGAACTGCAGAATAAAATAATGAAAAACATGAATTTCCGTCACTTTTCAATCAAAAAATTCTATTAAGTATGATATTAAAACAGTCACGTGATCAATCTACTTTTTTATCTCACTTGGGCTCTTTAGATATTGGAAAACAGTTCCAAAAATAATCATTAAACACTGTATGAAAATAATTTTGAAATTAAAGTACTGATACGATTCAAAGTAACGAGTTTTAAAATCACCCTTTATAAGCACATATAAAGATCAGATAAATACTGACTATGTAAAGTTTCTTGAACTTTATAAACACATAAATTAATCAATCTAAAAACAAAAATTAATCAATATACAAATGGGAATAGAAGAGACATCCTTAACTAATTGTTAAAATCAGCAGAATTGCAGATATATATGTAAAAAAATAAGAGCTGAATTGTCTTAATGATGATATAGTGAGGGATATAAAAAGCATTATGAGTAAAAAATATGCATTAAACTATTTGCATGTGAAATTAAAATTTTCATATATATCTCCAATATAAATTTTAAGACTCATAAAAATTATTGAGAATATTGAAAGCGATATCATTTACTACCAAAACATCATTTTGATATATTGACACTGAATAAAATTCTGTTTACTCTTTCCATGGATGAGACAGGTAACCTTTGTATTGCCAAAATTTTCAACATAAAAATTCGTTGAATATTAGCAAAGCAGCTGTGAAGCAGCTGCTCTAGCTGTAAAATTCATAAAGTTATTAGTAATGTTCTAAAATTGAAACGAGATCAGAAAAGAATATCAATTATAGAATAATTAAGAATCAATTATAGAACTGTAAAGAAGGAGGGATTTAATACCAGAATACACTTTGTACACAAACAGTGAAGAGAAGAACTCGTACAAGGCTCACTGGTCTATGTACAAATTTCAACAGTATTCCATCACCTAAAGCTCAGAAAAAATATATTTAAGCACAAATACTCAACATCAACAAAACATTTATGTGAATCAAGGCTCTATAGCGTGCTCTGAAATAGTGGGCATTATGATATCCTTATGACACCACTGCTAGAACATTGATGACAAGAACCGACGCTCTTTTTAACTGCAATCTGAAAAGTTACCAAAAAATGTGACTTGAGATTTTCTTCAAAATTCAGGTATGTAGTAGGGTTAAAGAAGAATATAAGCAATACTATAAATGTGCTTAGAGACAACAAATTGTTTTTTAATGCAAATTTCTTAATGTGATTGTGTTGGAGTTATATATAAGTATTATAATTTAAATCTTTCTCGAATCCTCATAATCACAAGTCCTGGGCTCAAGTTTTTAAAAATCTTAGATCTCAACAAAAATAGATCCAAAAACAGCCCAGATTTCCTTCAAGGTTATGAAATTATGTTTTTCGATTAAAATTGTGATTCAGTAGATTCTTTACGTAAATTCTTTTGCATTAGCATTAAATCAATAACAAAAAATTTCTAACACACACACAATAATTTTTAAATAAATTTTTCTAACAATAACTTACTTTTAATTGCTGAAATAATAGCAGCATGACATTTTTTCAATATAAAATAATGTCAAGTAACATAACTACGACCTTATCACAAAAAAGCATGTAAAAATGTGAATTTGCATTTATTATATTATTAAAATCTAAAAATGATTAATGTTTTTACATATTGGAGAAGAATAGTTTGAGAGATGTCATTTATACTATGTAGAGAGAAAAATTAATGCTGCTCAACAGACCATTTTATTGTAAGACTTCCATCAACTCCCTGCCAAAATCTCGATTGGCTCTACTTTCTTACTCAAGTGGCACATATGCTATTACAGCGACGCAAACAGAGCCTCTAAGCAGGTCCAATCATGAATTTTAATACTTTGTCTCTATGTATCTTTTGAATTTGAATTTTAAAGTAACACAATTTACAATTTAAGAAAGAAGCAGTTTTTTTTATCACAGAACAAAGTGTTATAGAGTTTTAATATTTTTGTATCTAGAACAATGAATGAAACCTTAATTTAAAGATAATCAAGTTGATGATATTCCTATTGAGCATAACACTTTGTATTTTAATTTATTTTTATTCTCTCTATAATTTTTTTAGATTTATGAAATTGGTAACTAATTTATTTTTAGAATGTCATTATCAGGAAATTAATATTCAGATTAAATGGTATTTTATTTAATGATATAAAATGTCATGCTTCAAAAGACATTGAATGCTGTTCATCATTACGAAAAATGTGGATCTTTTGATCATCTCAAATTATCTATCTAAATATCTTTTTACTGCTGCTTTTATATTTATATTTATAAAAATAAAATACAATACTGAGCAAAGCTAGAATTTTAAGTCAGGACAAATTTATTCTAATATTTATTTTTTAAACTAATAAAGCTGCTAATTATTTATTTAAATGCTTAACAATTGTTTTGTTAAAACCTGATATTTCATTAAATGTCTCGATTTACTAGATAGATTATATTTAAGTTAGGGAAGAGCATGAATAGATTTCATCAAAAGTATGTCATAATAATTCTAAAGTTAATAATCTTTCAACCATAAAAAACATAGCTGTATTGGAATTTTATTGCAATCTAAAACCACAACAATTTATTTTAACCACAATTTCTTTAGGAATTTTTGAAACCACAATGATTTGTTTCTTTTTAATACAATCTAGGTAACCAGAATGATCTTAAGTTTTGAATATGCTTTTCTCTAAAATATACAAATTGATAACATTAAATATTCTATATTTATTACAGAGATATAAACTATTTCATAGAGATATGAACTGAAAAAACTGTTATCGTTTCTAAGTTCTATAATATTAGAGAATTAAAGAAGAGAAAAATTATTTCAATGGAAAGACGATATTTTTTCAATTAATTATTTTATCTTTAATTTAAAAATATTATTTTATAAAATGCAATACATTATACGAACAGATAAGTAGACATTCCATCAGAGGAAGCTCTGTGTCGTTGATATACTGTTTATCCTCCAAATGTTTCAGAAAATCATGCTTTTTTTCTCTTAGTCTACGGTAGTTGGAAGTCTTAATATTTGTCTGTGGGCTGCACATAAGGTTACATACTTGAATTTTTAGTCAGTAACCTCATATGTGTAGTTTCAATTTATGAGCATTATTGAGCGAATTATACCAATATTTTTCATTTAGCATCATCAAATATAGCAAAAAAGACACTATTTTACTGCATGAAGATAACAAATCCTTAAATGATAATTAACATGATACATATGAATATTCTTATTATACAATTTATATCGATGAGTTTAAAAATGCATGTTATAGATAATTAAACTCTAAATAACAAAAATAAAAGATTTTTTCAGAGAATTTTCCAGTATTTTTTACTTCAACGGTATTTTGTATTACTACGATTAGTAGTGATATGAAATTTTTTAACAGCATGTAATAAATTACATATTTTATTTAATGAATCTTGGGTGACGAAACAAAGGCACTTTTCAGCAGGTATCAAGAAAATGCATGGCAATATTAAAATAATAATCTTTTCAAATTAAATACTTAATCCTATTTCGATTTCGCTTACTTAAAACATTTTAAATTACAACTAATTACTGAATTTTATGAGTTACATTGATTCAAGTTAATACAATATAATTAATTATTAAATTAGGGTTATAAAATTAATTGCTTTCAAAACCTATGCACATCAATATTAAAATTTTTATAGCCTTATAAATTTATAATTCTTATGTACCATATATTCTTATAATTGCAAAACAAAATATCAAAATAACACATTTAGTTTTAAATTAGATAATATAACATATACAATTTAATGCGAAATATTTATACTCTCCATTTTCGTCATGAAATTATGCAAACAATTAAAGTAAACCATTTAATTTATAAAAATTAAAACTAGTGAAAATATTTTCAAGCAAAATTGTATTCAAATTTTCAAAATTCCATTTGAATTTTTGAAAAGAAATATAACAATATAAATATTAATTTTTAAATTCATTAAAAATAACATGTTTAGTTTCAATCACTAAGTATCAAAATATCAGTCAAAGAAATGAATACAAAATACATTTAAAAATATTTTCTATATTTTTAAATTCCATTTTCTTTTCATTTTTTATCAAAAAGAATTTTTAATTCTTTGAATAATTCTTCTCTTTCTTTCAATTCCATAGAAAATAAAATTGGACAAAATATATGTTCACTGCCGAAAAGAAATAAAGAGAAAAAAGAAACATCTTATTAAGAACATTCCAAAATATTAAAAAACGGAATCAGAACATTCAGTAAGAATAATAAGATTTGCATTCTATTTGCAAACTACTGATGCCATAAGCGAAGTTCGAAACATTTGTATCTTTTTTAGCTCTTAAGTATTTACTTCAATTGTTATTGTTGTCTTGTGTCGGATAGGCTGGCAATAAAGAGTGCGCTGATCCACTTTTCCAACTGAACCATATTTTGGTGTGCAGTCCGACTTCCTCACCACATACATGCCATAGGCACTCGTTTAAGGTTAGGCAACTATTCACAACCCACTCATACAAGAAAAGGAAAAAAACAAGAGAGAGAAGTACATTCATGCCTGAACCGGGATTTGAGAACCAGAACTTCCCAATCCCAAATCAGACACGCTGACCACTAGATAAGTTGGGCGGCATCTATTTCTATTTTTCTATTTTAAATTAGATTTTAATAATATTTCAAAAAATTATAAAGCTATATACAAAATCTGTTTTAATAGCCGTTACAACATGATACTATTAATTGTATAGCGCATATATTTATTACAAAATAATTAAAAATAATTAATAATACCAATTATAATTGCACTATTTGTTAGTTAACTCTACCATGTAACAGTATGAAAACAATCAATCCTTTGTTTGAGTAATTGCTGTAATAATTACGGAGAAAATCTCCTAATTCATAGCGTCCTCCAAAATCTGCAGGTAATATTGCCAGTAACCATTACTACTGCTGCTGTTTCAGGAATAAATTACTAGTTATAAATTCAAAAAAATTGTTTCTCTATGGAATCACTTAATGATTCACCAGAAAATTATTTTGTCCGAAAATGTACCAAATACAATTAGCAATACAAAGTCGTTTCTGTTTCAAGCTTCTAAAAATAAATTTTATAGAAAAAACTCTCTTATTCCCTATTATTGTAAATTAAACAGAAAATGTGATGAGGTATTTTTTTATTTTGTATCGAATGTCCGAAGAAAGACTGATGATAAAAATAAATCAAGGAAATATTACTCAGAACCTGTTAATTATTTAGGCTAAATTTACTATTGAAATACTAGAATTGTTACTAAATTTATTGTTTTTTGAATAAAATTTATCAAGAAATAAATTCTGATGATAAAAATTATTCAGAAAAATATTACTAAATACGTATTAAGTGTTTAAATAGAATTTACTATTGGAATACTGGAATTATTACTAAATTTATTGTTTTCTGTATAAAAAAATAATCAAAAATCAAATTTCTGCTATAAATTATTCAAACACATATATATCTGTTTGTATTTTCTCAGCTGTTTGCTTATTTCTTTCCTTGAAAAGTATTTATATAAGCAATAATAAAAGAACAATTTAATTTTTGCCTATAAACAATTGGAAATAAATTTTACTATCAAATAAAAACATTTGGCAGACAGTTAATCTCCAAAGCACAATTACAAGAGTGCAAATATTACAATTCTTTTTTGATACAGTGTTTCAAATATTTTTTAAAATACAAAAGAATTAAAAAACATTGTATCACGGAAACTTTGAACTAGAAAAGCAATTATGTCTCCGGATATGAAATGCATTTACAAACAATTATATCGGTATTGATGAAATAGTAAAAAGAATTTTATTATTCTGTCTGTATGGGGCCACACATTATACTTGTAGTTGCATTAGGCAGAAGCAAGTTTATTGACAAGTCGCATATACGATACTGTCACATCGGTTTTATAGACGTTTCATAATTTATTACGGTGCTGTAATGTAATTAAACGTTATTATCTGACGTCATGGATATTTTTAACCAACGAGAATTTATTTATGATATTTATCACTACTAAGAAGAAAGGAATATAAAAGTGTTATTCTATTTATTCCCTGATATTGCAACTATAAGAACATTTCTTTATCATTAAAATATCGTGAAAAATAAGCATTTATCTATATTTATATAAACACACTGAACTAAGTCTGGATACAAGAAAACTATTAATTATAATATTTTTATCTGCAATCTTATTTAAAATATTAAATATATTTATACACATATTAAATTAAAATATTCTTTACAAGAGGAATCTTGAGTCTTGCAAAAGTATACAGCACAGAACAATATTCTATTTAATCACGAATTGCTTTTGAAATAATACCAATTTGAATTATTACATATCTGCTCAAATTGTCTTAAATTAACAATAACAGAATATCATTTTAATTTATTGTTAGTATTCTGTACATTATTACAGTTAAAAATTACTTATTCTTTCAAATATATAATAAGATATAATATAATTTTCTAATGCTTGTTATACAAAATAGGATTTTTATTGCTTAAAAAAGTATTTTATTTAAACTATCACACCATCCCTTACAATATAAACATCAATAAAAAGCCATTTTTCTTCTATTAAATGTAGTTGTCATGTCAATATTAAACAGAATATGCAAATTTCAAATTATTTTTAATATTGAATATTTTGAATTAAATAATTAAAATTTTTAACCCAGCAGTAATGTGTATTTAAAGGGAATATTTTTCATTATATATATATATATATATATATATAGCAACATAAAAGTAATTTTTTATTTCATGTAAAAATCTTTTGAAAATCTTTCGCAAACCTTGAGAAATTTCTTTATGATTTGACTTCTATTTTTATCAAAATAAAAACTGTGTTTTGGATCTCAAAGGCATCAGTGATCTGTGTAAGTTAAATAAAGTTTGTGTCCTATTAAGAAGCACAAAAATCTAAATATTAATAATTATATTTGTTATATTTTAATTATCATGTTTTAAAATATATAATTACCCCTATAAAATTTATAAAAAAAAATTTTTCAAATAAAAATCTAAAACTTAATTAATTCTAAATTTTATACGAAATAAAATTTTTTAGCTCGAAATAAAATAATATAAAATTTATTCGTCGAAAAGTGGTTACTGAAATTAACACTGTTGAACTGAACGCTGCCAGATATTTCGAATCTGCTCGAAATCCAAAATCGCCGTGCTCTCTTCCCTTTTCTTAACGTAACGACGATATTGATGACGTTATTTTGTCGGATGTGTTTCGCGTGCGATGCTTAGTTTGTCACACATAACACTTCGCTGGTGATAATTGACGTATTTAGCAGTCCGCATTTTCATATAACCTATTCCAGCAAGAGCACTTCATTACCTTGAGTCTTTCTAATCTCCCAGATGAAGTATTTAAGTTTATTTAAATTTGGAAGAGGGAATATTCGGTAAGTTTGATGAATTAGCATTTTATTCATTACTAATTATTATGATTTACATTCTATTATTATTTTTACAAGAAATTTCACAAAACTGCATTATTCACATTAGTTACAAAATTTGATGTTTTGACATTTTATAATAAAATTATGCAAAAAATATTAACATATATATATTTCTTGTAAATTTTTACTGAAAAAAAATTGTTGCTTGAATGTTGAATTTTAAACTGTTTAATACAATAAATAGAAATTTTTGGCTCACAAGGTCTCAAAAATATTTCCGTATTTAATAATATAATGAATAACAAATTAATATTACTAATAATAATCAAAAACAAAATTAAAGAAACATCCAAAAACTTCAAAAATATTTTTGAAATAACTTAGTGACATAAACACATTTTTAATAGTTGGTTTATAACCAAGTTCACATTTTCATGTAAAATAGAACATAAATTTAAAATTATAAGGAGGAATAAAATATAGCGCAATAAAATACCATATTATATACATATGAAGGAAATGTAATTTTATTTTATCTCCAAAAAAGTATGTATCTATATATTCACAGTTCCTTGAAAAATAAAATAAGTAATAAAAAATATTTGCTTCAATAACAATATAAATTGCAAATATAATTTAATTTAATATGTAGTCATTTTTAAGAATTATGGATTTGGGATGACCTTCGCGCACCAAAAATTCCCCCACCGCACTTTTTTTCGGACATAAACGAATGTAAACAGTATATATGTAGTAACTTTTACACCGAACTATACTACAAATATTCTGTAAGCTGCTAATCTGTGTTCTATATACCTTTGTTAAATATGGGTCGTATTGGATGAAATGATCAGCTGCACATGAAAACAATTGTAGAAAAAACCGAAAACATCAAAATTAGAAACAAGTAGCAACATTGTTAAAGAGCGTGTTTTCAAAAATACTTATACAGTAATACCCCCTATAAAGAGGTATATTAGTTTTGCGTTATAGGAAAACGCGTTGTACAAGCATTCTCGTAAAACACACTCGTATCACAACGTATAACGCGTTGTGTACAAATGATTCACACTTAACTTTTCTCGTTTAAGGGGGTTTAAATCCGATAATAAGCAAAAACTATGTTATAAAATGTGTGGGTTTTATTAAAATCAATTTAAGAACACTTGAAGTAAAAAAATTATACACATGTAGCTAACAAACAGTTAATCTCAAATAAATAAAATAATTCTATAAACAGTTTTACTACAGAAATATACCGTACAGAACTATAACGGGGGCAATCAACGCGTTACACTGGTGAAAACACGTGTTATACGAGGGACTTAAAAGTCCCGTAATATGAAAAGTACCGTGTTATATATGGGGAGATTACTGCACTATATTTTATAAAATAAAGAATGTGTTTTAAAAAATATATTGCTTGACTAGGTTTAAAAAGATTTGAAAATGAAAGGAAAATAAAGAAATGGGAAAAGAAATATAAGGAGAAAATATTGTAAGATTCTGTAGAAATGTTAAGGCCTACAGAGTTGTAGAGCAGGAAAAAAGAAAAATAGGTTTTATTTAAAGGCAAATTTTAATGTTGAGATTAGATGTGCATCATACAATCTCAAAGTAATGATCTTCGTTGTTTGTCACCATTGATATATTTTGCTATTATTTCCTCTATTTTCTGAAGAATATGACAAATTATTTGTTTTTATGTTATTTTCTTTTATTTATATAAGTCTTTTTACATTTCTTTTTACATACTGTAAGAATGACATTAACAAATTTTTTTTAAATTTTATCTTAATTCATTGTTTTGAATATTTTGTATTAGAACGACTTCAAAGCACAAAAATAGATTTTGATGTCATTTGTTTTAGCATTATCATTTTCATCATTGCAATTATGTGGTAAATTGAATCTGAATTCGTTTTGATTTCTTCAGCTTTTCTTGTAAGAAATTTATTCTTCTGAAAAAGAAAAATGCTTCGGATTCATGTTGATTTTATAATACTTTATGTATATATATATATATATATATATATATATATATATATATATATATATATATATATATATATATATATATATATATATATATATATATATATATATATATATATATATATATATATATATATATATATATATATATATATATATATATATATATATATATATATATATATATATATGCTTTAGAAAAATGTTTTTAATTAAACTTCGTAGTAAAATATCACTTAGAATTAATCGTTCGGAAATCGTAAATATTTAATTATTAACTAAAGATATATCTCTTCTTGAGAAGTACATATTTTTAAGTTGTATAAATTGTAACCAAATTTTACTATATTTTATATTAAGAATGACTGAACTATGAAATTCTGCCATATTTTATAGCTTATTATTGATTCAATCATTAAAAATGAATGAATAATTCTGCATTTGCGTACACTTGAGAAATATTTTGCTTGAATTTGTCAAGTGGGTAGAAATTCCGCAAAAGTCAGCGAAAACATCTTCAATAGTTTCAGAACTCAATGAGACTGAAATTTTATCCACAGATAAAATCAATGTTAAGCAAAAAAAGAGGAACAACACTGCATGGAAGACCTGAATGTTTCAGATTCTAATTTGAAAAAGGGCTTCCAATATTTGAAATTTGGATAATGAAAAATCTAGCTTTGAAGATTTCTTATGAAATATTAGTTTCAATAATTTTTTAAGAAACAATAAAATTTAAAATCTAATTTAAGAAATTCAATTTGATTTCTCACTATTGCAATATTTTTTATACGATTATATGAGTTTAGCACACGGCTTTCTATAAGGACATAAATAGTAAATAAACATACTTGAAACAAAATATGTTTCTTTCCTGAACTTTTGACTACTTTTGTTCTTTTTTTTCTTTCCTGAAATTACTATATTTCGTTTTTGTTAATTGATACGTTTTATTTTATCATAATACCTGAATTAAAAATTAGAGATTGATCAAGCAACAAATCAATGCTCTAAAGAAAAATAGTTTAAATATAAACTACTATGGAAATTAATTGCGATAAACATATTTTTTTAAAATTTTGCTTCTTTCTCTAGAATTATTTTAACTGCATATTTGTGTAATGCATGACTGCACTTGGCTAGTCTAAATCGGTTTTACCACGAGATTGTGACATGTAGAAAATTTTTCTCTTCAGTTGTGCTTCGTTTGCTGTACGAAGTGGTCGATTGCATAACTTTCTGTCTCTGACGTGTATTTAAAAATAGATATCACTCCCAGGAAAAGGATTAAAATTATTATCTTTGTCAGCATACTTCTATGACTGTGGAAATTGTTGCTATTGCAGCTGGAGTTAGAAATTCAAGTGTTTCTAGGATTCTTAATCAGCAAAAGAATTTTTGAACAATGGCTTCAAAGCAAAAGAGTAAATATGGACGCAAAAGCAAGACCACACCTCGAATAGACAAATTTCTTGTAAGAAATAGTAAAATGCATCCTCGCGAAACAAATGCACATTTTCAGAAAGAATTATTAGCTTTTGGTGTGAGAGTGGATTTATTGATAGTTCGATGAAAGCTTATTGAAACTGGGCATTTGTCACAGAGAACACCAATAAAAAACAGTTATTAACACATACAATGAAGAGAAAATGTTTGAATTGGCCTTGGAAATATTAATACTGGACTTCACAAGACTAGAAGATGGTTGTATTCAGCGACGAAACACATTTTTTTGTGAAAGGCTTTCGACCAAGATTTGTCAGGTGAAGTGATTTAAATCCGTTTGGGAACAACATGTTGTAACAGACAATTAAGCATCCTTTGAAATCGATGTTTATGGGTTATTATATTGGTGGAGGGTCTGGCAATTTAGTAACATTTAAAGGGATCATGATTATTTTTACAAAATATATGTTTACAATAGAAAAATAATTCTGCCTATCATACCAACGTTCGGTGTTAGTGTTGGTATCTTTCAACAAGATCTGATGCTATGCCATGCAAACCAGGATTGACTCTATGCTATGCATATAGGGAATGACTCCATGCCCTGCTTTTATGCTCGCAAAGACATTTTTTCAAGAACAAAAATTATGGTTTTGGATTGGCCTGGAAATTCCTCTGATGTAAATCCATTGAAAATTTATGGAGTATTTTAAAAAGTAGTGTAAAAAAAACTGCTAAAAAAACAGCAATTGAGAATATTATAAAATGTTTGGTATATTAGTATAAGAGAATATTATAAAAGACGAGATCAAAAATTTATGTTCTAATTTAGAGGAATCCATGTTAAATTGTGTAGGGGGTCTCATTCAAGCTAGAGGAGGGAGCTTAGGACATATTTCGAATTAGATTCTATACTGTGTGTGTAAGTTAACCTATACCAATTAAACAACATTTGTGAAATTTTTTGTCTTCATCCCAATTAATTCGCAAAATACTGTATATGTGTAAGTATTGCGATTGGAGTATGTAAAATAGGTTGTGGTCACGCTGTCCTCCAAGTGAAATAATTGGCCTCAAGCAGACTTTTAGATTTGGAAGGCCAAGTTTAAGGGTTTAATTGGTCCTTACTTCTAAATCATGAGGAAGATTCATTTTCTCACCTCTACCCATTGCAGAGTTGATAAAGTGAAAAAATGTTTATGGCAGGGTGTTAAGAAAATATACATTCATATGTATGTATATATACACATAAACATACCTGTTGTTTCATTTGAATCAGAATCAAACTAAGGATGAAGTTAGCGAATTAATTTGCTCCAAGTCGTGTTGAGCAATCTAAAATGAAAATCACAATTATTGCTATCGATAAAAAATAATTGTTTTGTTATGAGTTTTTTTTTTTTTACATTCTGTTTACTTTTATAAATTCTATGTATATCACATTTCCTTTAATTGTGAGTGAAGAGATTTTCTATTTTCTATTATTTATTTATTAGAGAATCAAAAATTCTTTATTGCAGAATCTGTTTAAAGGCGAAAACACTTTATAGGAAGGATATGATTTCTTTTCAATAAATTGGAAATAAACATGAAAAAGTTATTGCAAAGAAATATTTGTTGTTCTTTATTATATTCTTTCTCAATTCTTTCATGGTATTTCTCCAACAATATTCTTGGTATTTTGAAACATTTTATAACGAACAAAACAAATTTGGCTATCATTAAGCTATGCATATAACATTTAATCAATTTAACGTTATTTATAATTATACTAATAATATAATAATAAAAATAAAAATAAATAAATAAAATAAATTAACAAAAAATTCATAAATATTTGTTTACAAAATTTTTATTATCGCACAAATTTAAAGATTCTAAGTTGATGTGAAGCTTGAAACGTATGAAAACTGAATAATATAAAATATATTAGGTATTTAATGTGTGTATGTGTTAATAAGCATTTTATTTTGTTTTTGAAAATACTTTTAAAATTTGCATTTGAACTTTTATTGTCCTGACGTAGACTTAATTTCCTTCCATTTCAGTTAAATAACAAGGATTGTCTGTTTAAATATATTTACATGTGCCAACACAAATGAACAAACAAATTCCCTGAAAAACATTTAACATGCGTTGTGAACTATGTTGATTCAGTCACGATGTAATAAACTTGGAATTCCATAAACATAGTACCATTTTCTGTAACAAGTATTATCTTTTATATGTCCGCGGTTTTATACTTTCACTAGGATCATCAATCTTGTAAAATCTAGAAGTAATTGCAGTTTAAATGTCATTGATTATTTGTATTTATTTTTTCCAGTTATTTTAGCAATGATGTACGACACAAGCTGGAAAAGAGTTATTTCTACATGACTGGATCTACTCCGCTTTCAAGTGCCACTATAGGAAATGTGATAAATGAAGCGGCTAATAAAGCTGGAGATGAGACGGCATTTATATCTGAACATCAAGGAATTTCAAAAACATATGAAGAATTTCGAAAAGATGTGTGTAATTTTTTTATATCATTTACTTTTGAGTCTACAGTGTGAAATATTTGTAACTTCTTCTAGCTTTAATTTATAAGTTGAACTTTTCTAACTCATAATTGAGCTACATGTATACGAATTCGTCATGTTGGAAAGACGGCCTGGGGAACATGTATTGTATTTTGTTTACAAAAGATTTTTGGCTTATAAAACTTGTTTCAAAGAGATGATAGTCTCTTATTCTACCCTATCTCATTTACTATTATTATTTTTATAATGCAATATAACTGAAATACATATTTTGAATATGTTGGAAGAAACATTAAAAAAGTTTTCCCTTATACTTTTATTATTATTATGATAAACAATTGAACGATTTTGAGTATATTAGTTTTGACTTCAAGCTATATAAAACCGCAAAGAGATTAACATGTTTAAACACTTATTAGATGTTTAAAAATTTGTTATGGTTTAATTTTTCTGATAAATATTTAAATTATGACTTTGAAGATGGAAAATTTTCAAGGGGTTAAAAATACCAAAATGTTTAAGAAAGAAGTGGAATTTTTACGAGAACGATTATACAAATTGTTATTTCGTTTTTTTTCCGGATTCAATGCCTGATTGATGACTTTTTCAAAAATTACTTAGCTTTTTCTTCATATAAAAATGAGCAATTCTGTTAAATAATAATTATCGATAAGTTACATTATAACAAGACTTTATCTGTTACTAAGACTACACTTTTAATGCTTTGTTTTATTCACGTTGCTAGTTATAGGTGAAATTTTTGAATATCATTTTAAAAATCAAAATGCTATCATTTTATTTTAAAATTTTCCTTTTTCGAAAGTTTATTTTTATTTATTTATTTTTTTTTTAAATTATCAATATTATTTTCTCGTATGCCAAGCTAGTGCGCTGTGGCGGCACTCCTTTGTTTAGCAGTTGCGTTAACTGAACTGAAGTTGTCTATATAAATACCGTATATATATATATATATATATATATATATATATATATATATATATATATATATATATATATATATATATATATATATATATATATATATATATATATATATATATATATATATATATATATATATATATATATATATATATATATATATATATATATATATATATATATATATATATATATATATATATATATATTTATATATATATATATATATATATATATATATATATATATATATATATATATATATATATATATATATATATATATATATATATATATATATATATATATATATATATATATATATATATATATATATATATATATATAAATATATCTGACATCGATTTTGTTTTAAATTATTATTATTATTATTACTAGCTATTGTTTTGATGATACCACGCTGGCTGTGTGAACGGTTATGTGCTTTATTAATAAATGTTTAATTTTATTTAATGCTAGTCTCATCTTTCTGAAAATTAAGTACATATTTTCAGTCAACTTTAAATTAGAAATATGATTTCTGTCAATTCGATGAAATAGAAGCTACATGCGCCTTAAATAGATAAGAGAAAAGAATAAAATATATAGAAATCACATAGGAAAATCTGTTTTAGAAACACTATAGTCATTAGTGCATATCACATTACTGGAAAAATACATATTTATTTTTAACTATAAAATATACTTTGATTTTAGTGAATACATATTATAGTAAATTTTACATATGCATTAATAATAATATTACATTAATAATATTACATTAATAATACATATTTAAATAAATTTTAAAAAATACAAGGTGATCCAAAGGTCTTAGGGGAAAAAATAAAAACTTTTAATTCACAATATTAAATTTTCACACAACATATCAAAAATATATTTTTTTTTTCATCATTCAGAACATTTCTGCCTTTTGTTATTTAAATATACTTTTCCTCTCCGTTTTTAAATGATGCTAAACTTAAATTTTCTTTCTTCTAGCCTTGCTACAAAGTACACCTGTTTAAATAATAATAAGCAAAAGTTTCAATATAGGTTTATTTTCCGTTTCAATATTGGAACGCTTTTAGATCTATCGATACGAAATAAAATACTTTTAGCTTACAATTTTAGGAGACGTTCTAATGGGCAATCACTTAATGCGGGGTTTTAAGCTAACATCGTACTCCAACTGTGTACACATATTGATGGATAGAAACATAAAATAATTCATAGTGATTACATACTACACACACACTAAAACGTGGCATAGAGCGGCCTTGTTCATATTGACAACTAATTTCAAGTTTTTCTTCTTATGTTGTTACACGGGTCACGAGATTTTTTCTAAAAAAAGAAAAAAATCATAAGCCACACAAATCTGACGTCATACAGTTTGTGTAGTGTTCTCCATAACACTTTATAACATGAATTATGATAAGAAGATTTGAAGAATCTGGCATTATGAAAGCATGTTCAAGAAACTGATTGGTGAATACCTCTTGAATATGTTGGAATAGTACACGGCCTTAACTAATGTATATGAAGTTGAAACCGAAGTGCAACACACAAGCAGCACATAGTAAAAGCAGATTCAATCAAGTTTCAAGTTCTTATATTAAAGAGAAATTTGTGTTGAAGTGTATGTTAAAAAGATAGTCCTAATCGATATATTATAGCAAGCAAAATTATTAAGATGTTTATTATTATCCAATCTATATTCGAAAAATTTTAAGAAGTATTCAACAAAAAGAAGGACACCTTTTTACAGCTTTTATAAAAAATATTGTGTTTTATGATTATGCATGTTAATAAAAAAATATAATTCTTAAAAGATATTTATTATTCATATTTATTATTTTATTTTATTAGTTTTTTATGTTCATTTAATTATAGGTTGACAAACTGGCTTCCGGGCTTATAGCACATGGTTTACAAAAAGGAGACCGTATTGCTTTATATTGTCCAAATTGCTATGAATGGCCACTGATTCAATTTGCTGCCGCCAAAGCTAGTTTGGTTCTAGTAAAATCGGAATTTTTCTTATTCTTAATTTTCTATTTCATATTTATGTGTTAAATTTTTTTTAAACCAATAACAATAAATTAATAAAATTAATTTCATAAATTAATTTGGAATATTTAAATTAAAAAATGCTCATTTAAATTTTGAAGAGTAAAATAAATAAATATTGCGTTCGATGTGTGCTATGTATGAAATAAGATTGAATCACACAAGTGCATAAACAGATATTTATCTGTACATGCATTAGTGGAAATAAAACATATTAGCTATATATAAATAGGCAGTAGCGTTTTCATTAAAACTTTTTGAGGTTGTCTATTACATTCTTTAAAATTTAGCAGGAATGAACATAATCAGTATCAAGAAATGAACATAAAATTTGCTTTTTGTATTTGTATATTTTTTTTTAAATGTTTGGTACTTTTATGACAGATTTGCATTGCTTTCATTCAAGGTAATAGAATTGAAATATTTTATATTCTAGTACTACAATGCTTTATTCGGTTTTAACCACTTTAGAAACATTTATATACATTTACCACACATAATATCTACTTGTAGTGATCAAAATTCATATTTTTTCCTACTAAAAAATAGGTTAATATCAATCCAGTTTCTCAGCCTAATGAATTGGAATATTGTCTAGGAAAAGTAAGACATTAAAATATTTATTAAAATGCAAATATTAATATTTCATATGAGCTGTACTAAAAGTTTTCCTTTTTTTCTTAGGTCGGATGCAAAACTGTAATTTCTTTCGATAAATTTAAGAAGCAGGATGGTTATGAGATATTTAACAAAATTATTCCAAATTTATTTGAAAGTAACCCCAAGTGTCTTCAGAGTAAGAAGTATGATGTCGAACGGTTTTATTAATTTTGCATATTTAAACTATTTATGAATGTTTTAATTATAGATTATAATTTCTATTTTAGTTTACCCATCTTAAAAAGTATAATAATGTTGTCGGAAGAAAATCAAAAGTAAGTTTGTGTTGTTTGTTTATTTTAACAATGCATTTTTTATTCTAAATAATTGTTTTACAAAGAAAATAAAACTTTGATGAGATTAAAAAGGAATATGAAGTACATAATATAAATACTATTTGAAAACATAAATATAATTAAAATTTATTAATATAATTTCATAATATAGAAACAACTTATTGATAGTTTAAAAGCACAGTAACACAATTTATTGTGCTATGAACGTCTAATACATGAAGGATGTCACACTACAAATAGAAATAAATGCAACTTATCTATTTAATTTATGCATATTGTAAAATAAAAGGAAGATGTGCTTGAAATCACAAAAGCTTGTGGTAAATATTACAAGAGGAAGCCAAAATCACCTTCTACTGAAAATAATGTTTGTATTAATACAATTAGATATTGAATCAAAGAAAATATCAATATAAAATGTGCATGTACATATGTAACAGCTAAGAATTTGTTACATGTCAGTCTCTCGATAACTATTGACGTGCGCCAATAGGTAATGCTTGAAGAACAAATAAATATATTTTATCTTGAAAGAAACTAAGTCCATGTATGATCTTGGAAGGTTTTATTGTAAATAAAATGATGATAAAGAAACTGGACGCTAGAGAACAGTCAGTAATACTTTCATACTGGAAATGCAGCGCTATAAACATGGCTACTTTTGTTCCAAATAAAAACAACTATATAAACACATAGAAACATGATTATATATCCAACAACATAATGTATTTAATTTAACTTTTGAGATCAGGCAAATGTAAACTGCTTATTTCAGTTCAGTTAATGATAGGAGGATTTATGACATTTTCATTGATTAAAAACGATTGCAATTGCAGGTTAATTTTTTTCGTTAAAGCGGTTTGGGGGTAATTATCTGTTATTGGGATCACACTTTTCGTCGAACGTTATTATAAAATTGACAAGCGGTTCAAGTGGACTCATCAGTTTTCCTAATCATTTTGTCAAGTTAATTTTACAAAGTTTTATAGTAGATATGAAAATTTGATTCAGTTATAATATTTTGTCAACAAAAAGTAACACAATTTTTTTCTAATTAAAACGAGGAAATAACTGTCACCGCAGAGCTGCTTCTAACCAATATGAATCCTATTAATCTGAATTTATAGTGAAAATTGCTACCTACAGTGCACATGTTTCAAATGATATTTGCAGTTTCACCAACCATATTAATATTTCTTTTCTGACTATAACGTTCTTCTTGGATGCAAATTGCTTAATTTCAATTAAAAAATCAAATGAAAAAATTTAATTTTGCTATTTTAAGTGTACAACGAAATTCTCCTTAAAATACTGAGAGTTTGGTGATATCTGTGAATCTTGTACCGATAATAGAAAAGTACCTATATAGATAAATTAAATATACATTCAATTTTACATTTAAGGATTGATTGCTTATTTCATTAATTTTAAAAGTGAAAAAGTTATAGATAAGTTGCTTAAGTGAACCATCATTTTATGTTTTAAACAATTAAAATGAACTTTTAAAAGTTTCGATTCGCATATACATAAAGACATACTTCTGTATTTCGAAACTAGTAGAAACTCATTTAGATGCATTTTAGCTAAAACAGTTCAATACATTCTCCTGCACATCATTTTGCCAGTATATTGATTATAATATTTATTATTACTTTTATTGACTCACGTATTCAGGTACAACAATGGAGCCACAAGGATGTAATTCTTATAAAATATACTGTCGATAAATTGTAAAAAATGCTCTGAAAAAAATACACATAAGACTTAGTTTACGAACTCTATATTTTTCTGATTAACCTATAGTTTTTTGTGGAAAAAAGAGGAAGGAATTAGAAGCGTCATATATCACTGAAATTAAATTAATCTTTCTGGAAGAGAAAACTCACTTTTCAGTTAAGCTGCATCACAAATATTCTGATAACTAACTATAGACCATACGTGCATGATTCTTCTCAGTGTGAAATCCATTTCATCAAAGAATATATAGTCGCATGCAGTTAGAAAATTATAACTTTATAAGCTATTTGCTTTGAATTCTGAAATAATATAATTATCATAGAAGTGCCGGAATACTTTAATAACAGAAAGATAAGTAGGAGCTATTTGGTTCTTATGTCTGAAACCCGCTGGGCATTCTGTTAATGGATTATTTAAACTAATGGATGAATTTCGTATGATTTCATATAAATGGAATATTTCGTATAATTAAAATAAAAAGCGCATATACCAATATAACAGTAGCACGATATTTTTTTGATTAAATTTTAGTGAAATTTATTTGAATGTCAACTTTATAAATATCTTCTCCCAATTGGATTAGATTTTTATGTTTGAAGCATTTAAGGATTCATTTAATTTACTAGATTATTTAATGATTCACATGTAATATACTAGATAATGTTTGATTCATTTATTATACTAGAAAAGTACGATATAATATTAATTTATTGTCACTAAATTATTAGAATATCCAGTTTAGTTTAGGATAACACCATGACTTTCTGAAAGATTATGTAAAATATTAATTTCATTTTTCTTTCGATTTATCTCAGATATAAGCATTTATGAGCATTTTACAAGAGGGAAATAACTAATAAACGGTGTAATTTATTTTTTCGTAATTAAAAAAACCCCCACAAATTCATTGAATTCGTGTCAGGCAAACAAACCATTAATATACTAGGCATATTTCAGAATAAATGTAAAATTAAAAATAAAGTAAAATACGAAAAATATATGCATTTAACATTAGCATACATATATTTTTCGTATTTTACTTTAAAATTAAATCAAATTAATTTGATATTTCAGAGGAATTATCACTTTCCAGGAGGTATTCAGTTCTGGGAATAAAAATAGTCGAAATATTTTATCGCAATTAGAGAAAACAATACAGATTGATGATCCTGTTAACATTCAGTTTACTTCTGTAAGTAAATATAATTGTGCATTATAATGCGAAATTGATTTAGTTTAATTTTAAATAAAGTACACTACTGGCCATTAAAATTGCTACACCAGGTAAGCGGCACCCCACACACGTGAAATTTGCAAGACAGGTAGAACTTGCTGAGATATGCAAATGGTTAGATTTTCAGCGCATTCATACAAAGCAGGCGATAGTAACGACATCTACAATGTGTATAAAACCAGAGATTTGACAGCAGTTTTCTCATACTCAATTTCTGTTTCAACGTTGTTTTTGGCAAAGAAAGTTGTTGTAATGCCCAGTGTAAGAAGAAGAAATACCTATCAGCACGTGTCTGACATTGATCGAGGAAGGATTATAGCTACTGGGATTGCGGTTTATCGTACCGCAATATTGCTGCTCGCGTCGGTCGAGACCTCATGACTGTTAGCAGAATATGGAATCGATGGGTTCAGGTCAATCATACGGAATGTCATGCAGGATCTCAGCGACCCCTCATCACTAACAGCAGAAAAGACAGACATCTTAGCCGCATGGTCACAAGGGATCGTACAGCCACGTCACAAAACCTGAGTCGAGAAATGCAGTCATTTGCAAGGCAACAAGTTTCTGCTCGAACAGTGCGACGACGTTTGCAGCAGCATGGATTGTCTGCACGGCGACCATGGCTTCGGCTACCATTGACTCTGCGTCACAGACAGGAGCGCCTTCAATGGTGTGATCAGCGACGAACCTTGACGCGGGAAGGGCATTACGTCATCTTTACAGATGAATCTCGGTTCTGTATACAGGACCATGATAACCGCATCCGTGTTTGGAGGCATCGTGGAGAACGCGTATTGCCAGCTTGCATTGGACATCCCCATACTGGCCCATCTACTGGAGTGATGGTATGGGGTGCCTTTGGATACACGTCTCGATCACCTCTTTTTCGCATTACCGGTACTTTGAACAGCAACCGTTACATTTCCGATGCGTTAAGGTTCATGGCTCTGCCCTATCTTCGAGGCCTCCCTAATGCTTTGTTTCAACAGGATAATGCACGACCGCATGTTGTCCGTACTGTTCTGAACTTCCTTGATACAGAACAGGTTCGACTGTTACCCTGGCCAGCACGTTCTCCTGATCTGTCACCAATTGAGAACGTGTGGTCAATGGTTGCCGAGCGATTGGCACGCCATCACTCACCATCCACTACTGTCGATGAACTGTGGCATAGTGTTGAAGCTGCATGGACTGAGATCCCCGTACATGCCATACAATCTCTGTTTGACTCCATGCCTAGGCGGATAAATGCTGTTATTGCAGCCAGAGGTGGCTGCTCTGGATACTGATTTCTCATGATCCTAATTCCTCATCATCCTAATTTCCTGTAAATCTAATCACTTGTTCTTTCCACTATAATGTATGTGTCCAATAAATATTGTTCTGTTATTTACATTCCTTCTTGGTGTAGCAATTTTAATGGCCAGTATGTATTTAAACTAAGAATGAGGGGGGGAATCCATTTATATTTTCAGCCTCCACTTAAATCTTTGTTCGTAATAAAGTTACAGATTAGTTTGATTTAGAGTAATTAAAATTTGATAGCATTTTTAAATACATTTGTCTTATGATGCTATAAAAATATTCCAAAAGTGAAACTCTTCAAAACAAAGCAACGCTCAAACTTCTTATCATTCACCAGTATAATTTGAATTTTCCACAAATTTACTATAGCAACCAATGTCAATAACAATATTTTAATCAATATCTCAAAATTATTTGAAAGACACAAAATATTTTAACATTTTATTGAAAGGACCAAGATTTTCTGTTAAAGTATAGACCAATTCTTCAAGACAGCAAAAAATATTATGATCAAATCATTTCATAGAGTTTTAAGTAAATTTTATTAGTCACAATCTTTAAGTTTTCTGCATCTTTAATTTTATTTCTTAGACATTTTTAATTTATTAAATTTTAATTTTAATTTTTAATTTTTATTTTATTGTATCGAAATTTAAAAGGACATCAAAGTACCATAAATATTTGTAATTTTTCATAAAATATAATTCATAAGTTATAAGTTAAGTTTTTTTTCATATAAATTAAGTTCATAACTTAAGTTTAAAAGTTTAAGTTCAAAACAGGAAGAATGAAAAAATTTAAATAAATTATGATGTAATTTAATTCTTTTTTAAACCTTTTTTTTGCTTAAATTTTTAAAAATTATATAAATATTAGGATACATATATTCTATATAATAAGCGCTACAATAACGTTTTAGTGAATCGTAAGCAGAAACATTTTATGTGTAGCTGACAGAAATAATAAAGAATTAATTCTGATAAAATTTTAATTTTTTGATATTAAATTTACTAATTTTAAAAAAATCATAAATATAATTGAATAATTTTATAAAATATTAGTAAGTAATATTTTAAATTCACTAAAGTAACAATTTAAGTTTAAATGAAAAGACACTTTTTTGACTTCAACAGAACCTTTCTTATTGCTCATTAAAGCTTATAAATTATTATTAAAAAGAATTCAAAACTATAATAATACACACTAATGTAAAAAACTTGACTTAAACAACGAATTCTGTTTGCAACATATAGCCATAAAAAGTGATGTTATATGAGAGTACATTGCAAATGAACTTAAAATAGTAAAAATGAAGCCTCATTTTTGGCAAGTAAAGTAAGATTATTATATAGTATGTTAGATCATGGTATACCAATATCATCAGGATGCAGCCTTTATTTGGTAAAATTGACAAACTTGAGGGAAAACGTAATTTGATGGCTATCGCTTAAAAGTTTGCTGGCTAAATCCACATTCCAGATGGCCGATAATTCTACCACGTAAAACATCATCCAAATGCTCCTTTTGTGCCATAACTATGCTGTTATTGCCCTGAAAGGCTTTTATATCGATTGTGAACAATTTTACTTCTTTGCAACCATTCCTTATAAACCCCTCTCTTACACTCTCGTCATTGTGACATACTATCGGCGCCATCTGGTGGTTTCTGTTAATTTGCATATTATTCTTCAAGATGTGTGTGATAATTCTACGTATGAAATTTTTATTTTAGAGTTCAATTTCTGTGTGATTCTGAATTATCCTTTATTTATGGACATGAGTGTATTTTAAGATAAACTTTGTGGAAATATCTTATCCTGTGAAGAACACCGAGTGAATGGAAGAATACTTTTAAAAACTGGAATAATTGAATAAACTATAAATAATATTAAGAGACGATGTGAAGCAATCATTGCTTTTAAAAAAAAGTAATATTGTTCTTACCTTCTTTAGATAATTTTTTTTTCTAACTTATCCAAAGTTTTTTTTTTTATCAAATCAATCTTTGTTAAACTTTTATTAGTTTTTTATTATAATCATCCTATTTATTTTCTGTTACTGTGGTTTTTTTATATTGAAATCCCGTTTTGTATATCTGTAGTACTTTGAATTCAATTATAAAGAAATGTATCTATGGAATTTACTTATTATTTTTTTATAAACTGAAATTTAATTGTATTCTTAGGGCACAACCGGAACACCTAAAGCTGCTGTTCTTAGTCATCATGGTATAATTAATAATGCACTTCTTTCAAGCACAAGGCAAGGATTTCATAAAATGGTGATAAATTAATTTTTTCATATAAAAATAAATCTGCTGTATTAATTAATAAGTCGTCTTTTTTCAAAACTTCACAGAATTCTCTTTATGAGTATAATATATGACTGAGTTAAGATTAACATATTAAAGGGTAATTAGCCTTTTTTCTTAGTAAAATTTGATATAAGTCCCTTGTCATATATTAAGAATTCTTTCGTTGATTAATCTCATTAAAAACAAAGTTGAATAAAATTGTGTATTTGAAAAGCTATATATTTATTATTTTTCTTCCTGTATGTTTCAAATTTTAATAGTTCTCATTCCACACTTATTATAATATGTATCTAATAAAATATTAATATATTTTTTTCGATGAATTCTGCGAGAATTTCTACAATTGATTCCATTGATTTTTTTCTTTATTTCAAAGATATTTCTAGAATTATGTCTAACTTAGATCATAATCTAAGACTATAAACCTAATTTAAATATCTTGTTTCATCCCTTTGATTAAGAAATCTCGATAGCGGTGGTTTTAAAATATTACGCCTTATTTCTATAAGCTGTATGCTACAGGATGTAGAAATTTTCAGTGCCTTTAGTAATAAAATTATTATGTGAAGTTAGGTTTTATTTGAATAATTAAACGAAATACAGGGCAAAGTCAGTTACAAAATTATAAAAAGTGACTAACTAATACCAAGTTATAGTTTACTCATGGAATTGTATAAGAAATAAAGAGTATGTGCACGAGTTAAATCATAGTTAAATTAAAAAAGAAATAAGCAACCATTTGTCACTTATACCCATTTACAGCCGATGACCAGTCTGTTCTTTTTCATCGTCAATACATATCTATAAATTCTAGAACCTTTAAAAGAATCTTCTTCCTGAAGCATTACGAGATTTAAGCTGAGAACTCATGCACAAATCAATGAGCAATGTTTATTTCTCCTTCACATTTCTGCCTATAAAGTGGATTTTGATATTAAATCGCTATTCTTTGTAAATTTACAACTGACATTTTTCCTCCAACCCATTTAATTTTCATGATGAGATTATTAACTTACGGATGTTGTAACTATTTACAACTAACAACTTATCTTTAAGTAAATAATTTCTTTTCCATACATCGGAATCGTTTTTCACGAATGTAACTGTTGGAGTTCAAAATTTGAGTGGATAAGACAGGATCTTGTATAATTAAGTATCCATTTTGATAATTTAGTGAAGCAAAATTTCTCATTAAAGTTTAGACAAGTGTTGGAGCACTATCTCGGAACTTATTTCACTTAGGCAGAAATTTGCCCCTGATCGATTTACTTATTGACAGAAATGGTCAGTCTTTTGCTTAAAACAATGAGGATTTTTCCAAAATGTTATGTAATGAAAAATAAACATGGTTTACGCATCAATTCACTTTGTCAGATGTTGGAAATTCAAATTGCATACGAAATTCCTTAGTTGTAATTAAGAAAATTTATCATTGTTTTTGAAATTGACACAAAATTTAGGATCAATGCATACATTTTATTTATATCTAAAATCTTATTGCAACTTATTGTCATACTTGTTAGATAAAATAATATTATATAGTTATTCAAAATAATATATAATTATATGTAATAATTCAAAACTTAATAATTAAAATAACTGTGATCACAGAGTCGAACACATCTAATTCTTAAATAAAGAAGCCTCTAAAAATTGACCTATCAAAGACAATAATGGAGATTTTTATAATTGCCAATTGTGAAGACCATAAGAAATTAACTAAAAACATTATGTCAAAATAAAGAATAATAATAAATGAATAATGAGAAAGAAACAAATGTGATAAAAAAGACAATTTTCTTAATAAATAGTTTCATTATTTTATCAATATGATTGATTATCTTGCAAAATACTTCGCCATGAAAAATCTTTAATTCTTAACGCAAAAACTCACCATACGACAATGTTTCCTATTACTCTAGCTTTTCTAAATTATAATAAAAATAGGTTCATATAAGGAATAAATACAGGATGTGATATTAAAAATGCAATACAATTTTATATTTAAATTAAATATTTATATGTAATTTAGAAGTCAACAAATTATTATCATTAGTTTTTTATCTCTTTCACGATCTTTAAACATCGTTCATTGAAAAGCAGTATTGTTTTATATATTACTATATATGATTTTGAAGTTGATATTTTGCTACTTTTCTAATTTTTAATAGTGATAATGAGTATACCAATTTATCTACATTTTGATAGTTTTACTGTTATACCTCATTAAAAAGTTGTAAAGCTAAGAGAATATTGCTGAAATATCTGACTCCATTCCAAAGAATTACATGCGGCTAAATTATTAGGTTAGTTAGGGTTTCAGGGCTTGTTAAACTGTTGTTTTTCTGCAATTTTCTTATTTTTAAGAAGAGATTTTATCTTACGATATACTTTTTTAATATTCTGAAAAATATTACCTTACCCCTTGTAAGAGAAAATTGTTTCTACCAAGGAAATATTCTATATCTCAGCAGAGATTAGTAATGGAAACTTAAAACACTAAAGTATCCATTCTTATTGATAAATTCATTATTGCGTACATAATTGTTTCTTTACCATTTATTTAAAAACTTCTAAATTACAATTTTGAGCCTCTTTCTTAAATCTCACTAATACTGCCTGTAATAAGTTTGCGAACATTTCGAAATTATCGCATTTTTCTGTAAGTTTTCACTACATTTTTGTTCACACTGATTTTTTTCCTCCACTCAGTTTATCTCTTCTTACTTACAAATTAAATGAGTTTCCTTAACAACAAAAGAATTTCACACTATTTATTCTGTAAAGAGACAAAAAGACGCCAAGTTATTGATGGAAATGTAATGCTCGATTAACGGAAAAATGTTTTAAAATTCAGATCAATTTAGAGTTCAAAGATTCAATGCAAGCACCTTTTTGCTTATTTACAAAAACTACCAAGAACAAAATTTGTTGTATATTTTCGTTCCGAACAGCTCTATATGATATATGATTTTAGAAATGATATATGATATATGATTTTAGCCCAACACAATATCACCCCACAAGCTACCAGAAAGTCTATGCGATTTCCTTTGATACTGGAAACATTTCTATTTTACAGATGGTTGACAGAAATGTAATATCGCAAAGTGTTGAATTTAAAATTGATCAATTAATATTCAAGCAGCATACTTTTTGGTGCATTTATACCATGAAATATACTAAACATATCAGATCATTTGTAAATTTTGAAAAAAAAAATTGTAATTAATTAGACAGAAATATTTTGCTTATGCGTTTAATAATTAAAAATCCATGTCCAAAAATGTTTTTACGTGATGGAGATTACATGCCAAGAATGTAGACTGATGATCAATTTATATTTTGGTAATTTATATAGTACGAAATATGTATTTCTCCTCAGTGTTTTATATTGGTATTATTCAATGATTTAGCTTCTATGCAAAAAAGAAATATTCAATTATAAATAGTAAAAACATGCACATGTAAAAATTGCAAATATATAAAAAGGTTAAGGACATATTTAAGAATCAATTGATAGAAGATTATCTATATGTATATAAAAATTAATTATTATGAACGTTGAAATTAAGGGTAGATAATAATAATTTTCTTTACAATAGAAACATATCTTATGCTACCAAGTGCCAATGTTCCACATTATTGGATGTGTCCTATCAACATTAGCAATGGTACTTTTTCAAGGCACTTGCGTGCTCCCTTCTTCAGCTTATAATCCGAAGGCTATTTTAAAGTGCATAGAAAAGTATAAGTAAGGAATTTTTATAGTTCTCTTACAAAACTTTCATTTAACGAAAACTAAATCTCGAGGGTATACATTTTGATCTTAAA
>JAJQOW010001374.1:0-52233 GCA_037975125.1 Latrodectus hesperus | reverse complement strand
GATGAGGGCTATTGCTTTTCACATAAAATTATATATATTCATTCAGATAGAGAATAAATTTACAAAATAAATTATTTAACTTATTTCATCACCATTCTCAACAAAACTTGTGTCCAAATTCGTGGAATTGCAGTTTCGTCCAGAAATGATATATATTCAAAGTACTATAAAGTCGGCACACATATGCATCCTCCATGCTTACACCACTTTTTTTCGATTCATTGATTTTCTCTTTTATAGGTTCTACGGAGGGCATTAGTTTTTTCCTTTACTTCGTTAATTGAAGCCTTTTTATGTATTTCTAATAATTTTTCATAAGCTAACTTTCTTTTTATTTTATTTGTGTAATCGACACTCATTATTTGCCACAAAAAAGACTCCTCTTTATAAATTTCAATAAATTCCTGCAATATTTGCTTCATGGACGTTTTTAAAAAAGGAATCAAATATCAATTTTCCCAAGTATCGTTAAGAAATAATTTGCAACCCTGTGAGACAGACACGCGACAACGGGAAGCAATTGCTTACTTCCTGTGTTGGAAGAAAAATCAGAACTTGTTTGAATTTTCTTGAACCTGTCCAACTTCCCCACACACGGTACAACTTGTTCACGTACAACAAATCCATAGGAAAAATCCTATCGTGTGTGGCGGGTTTAACTATAAGGCCTATTGTAGGATATCAAATCTAGTTGTTGAAATCGAGTAACACTTAGATATCCATAATAGAGCATAAAGTTATATAGTATTTACAATAAATAAAAATGTTATTTTGAAAACTGATGAAATATATAGTGTAATTTAGAAAACGATTTATATGTAAGCATGTATTGTCTTTCATGGTGAATAGGATCTTTTTTTTTTTAAATAGAAAGGGAAATGGAGTTTGAAGCTGAAAAATTGAAGTTTTCTTAAACTAATGAATTTGTGCGTCGAATTTCGTTAGTGAAGAAAACAAAAGCTAGCAGCAGAGGCTCAGTGGTATTACAGTGGTCATTTACTGGTTTCATTGGTAACTCACTTTACACCCAATTTTTTCACCGGTCCGTGCCTATTAACTTACACATGAAATGGTCACTGTATTTTTACCGCATATTCTGTGTGACACCGTCGTCGGCCGCTGATAGAGTGGTCGCTGGACGGCGACTGCAGCATTTACCATTGAGATTGAAGAAAAGTAAAATCATGCGCAGACTTATTAATAGGTCTAAGCATGCGTGGCGCCATATTTAAAAATCATAGTATTATTTACCTTTTCTGAGATGGAACAGTTGCCGGCTGATTGGAAACCAGTTAACTCGGTTTCTTTTTTTAGATAAGTTTCTCATTAGAATTGTAAATTATATTTTAATATCATATATAAGGAAATAAAATTTATTTCCACTTCAGCTCAAGTTGAGCGAAGACTTATTGCCTTTTCGGAATAGCAACATATACTGAATACAGAAGCCTTAAGTCTGGCTTCTTCTAAAATCCAAGTACTGGATATTCTACAAAATGAAGATCTAAACAACATGGATTTAAACATGGCAGGAGAAAGCAATTACGGAGCAAACTTCCTTGGGACCTCAGAAAATGATATGAACTGTCTTTTAGCTGCAAAAGAAAAATGGAGTAAACACATTCAACATATTCTTAAAAGCAAACAATGGAAGGTCAATTCCTAAATATAAACTCCGGGAATTGAAAAAAGGAACTGATAATGAAGATAAAAAACTTCAAAAAGATCTCTAACAAGATAATAACAAGAGACGGTCGATTACTAATGACAACGCAAGACATGGAAACAGCTACAGAAATATTAAACATCAAAGAGTTACACGGGATTCCGGTACACTACCAAATCCTATGGAAAAGCATCTCTACCAGGTTTCTGCTATTTAATATTCCAACTGAAACTCCACTAAAAGAGATTGCAGAGGAGCTAAGCGCTGAAAATGAAATCCCAATTTTAGAATTAAGAAGATTCAATAAGAAAAACCATGAAGTGTCTCCAGTTCTGGTATCTATTCTGGGAATAAAGATACCAAAAGAAATAAAACTGTTCGTTACCAACCATAGAGTGGAGCTATTCATAGAAAGACCTCGCCAATGTGGTAAGTGTTTCAAATTCACTCATAACTCTAACAAATTCCCTTACGAAGTATTGTGTGTGCACTGTAGAGACAAAAACATGGAGAAATATGCTTAAACCAGATGAGATGCTCAAATTGTACAGGCTTATATATAGCCGATTATAATGAATGCCCAACCAAGACAAAAGAAAAAGAAATTCTTTTTATAATAAGGCTTTTTATAATAAAAAAATAAGGCAGAAAATAATTTGACACTAAGCGAAGCTAGAAGGTGATTCACAAACAAAAACACCTCATACGCAAAGAAAACTTCCATGCCTATAGCCAGTCCAGACATAGAATCGGTGCAAGGGATCTTTGATAAATTGGCCCTTAAACTGATAACCTCAATTGAAAAAATCATAGAACAACAAATGACTAAAATTTGTAACATGTTTAAAAAATCTTTAGACTCTACAGTGAATAAAATCAATGAAACCGTCTTTATTAAAATTAATGAAAAAATTTCAAAGTTGATCACACCAATCTCTCCTGAGAAAGAGAAAGGAAGAAAAAAAATCAAGGATAAAAAAATCCCAAATCTTCAAAGTCAAATCAGATGGACTGTCAGCAATATGAAATAGAGAGAGATTGATCTCTCAGATTTCTCTGTTGGATAATTAGAGCTACCTACTTAACCCATTTAATTATAATTTCATATTTGAGAGAAAGGATTTCAAATAAAAAATTCTTATATATCCGTTCTATATAAGTGCTATAAATGTTTAGTTAATTAATACATTTTCAAAATGAAAATTATGCAGTGGAATGCGAGGAGCGTTACCAACAAAATAGACATATTTAAGTTAGAACCTTTCATTTCCGATGATGTATTAATGATACATGAAACTTTTCTTAGACCAAGAGACTTATTTAACCTAAAGAAAAAAATAATCTATAGAAAAGACAGAATAAATAGAAACGGAGGCGGCCTAGCGATTGCAGTGACAGAATCATCATCATCAAAAGTAATTTATAAGAACATATATAGCAGCAGTGGAACAGAAATACTGATCGTGAAAATCCCTAATAGGAACGACACTATCAACATATTGAACATATATTCACCCAAAGGAAAAATTGAATATAATGAATATCAAGATATACAAAAATATATAATACATAAATGCCTAATTTTAGGTGACTTTAATATCCAACATGATTTAAGGACTATTTATGGAAACTAGCACTCATCAGGGACAAAAATTGGCCGGCTGGATCAACGAGCATAATCTTTGCATTCTGAATTTATCTACTCCGACACATTTCTCCTGCAGGAAAAGTTTCAATTATAGATCTATCAATTTGTACTTCTAACTTATTTCCACAATGTAATATCCCAATAGAAGAAGATTAATTTTTTAGTGATCATTTCCCTATAGTCATTGATGTTCTTACCTTAGATCAAACTGCAGGAGTGTATAGGATACGCAGATGGAAAGATATCATCAACCAAATAAACGAAGAGTTGTGTAGTGAAACCAACAGTTCATATGACAGTTTCCATAATATTACAGTTAATGCCATAGAAGACAACAGCCATGAGCAAAAAATACCTGAAAAGCAGTACCCTCCATGGTGGAATAATTTATGCAGTAAATTTTCATTTCTAAAAAAAGTGTATCTAAAGAAAGCCAGAAATACCTTAAAAACCAAGAAATGGATTTTGTACAAAAAATTTTCTGCAAAATTAAAATATATCATAAAATCCTCTAAAACCAAATATTGGTATGATGTCTGCAAGAAACAGCAAGACCCGTACCTACTTTTCCGTATATTTAACTCAATGAATCACCGATACAGAGATATCCAAAATTCTAACCTCCTAATAAATTTTAATAACCAAGAACTGCATTCACCAAAATCTCAAAGTGAAGCTTTTGTAATACACTTCAATAACAAAATATACCATGAGCCAATACCAATCGACTACTCTGGACCAGAGAATATGAATTTAAATAAAAAATTTACAATCAACGAGCTTATATTAGCCATTAAGAAAACTAGAATATCCACACCAGGAGAAGACAAAATTTCTGCAAAAGTATTTAAATCCCTAAATAAAGTAAGCACACGCCAGATACTTCAAAATTTCAATGATATATTTGATCAATTCACTATTCCTGACAGCTGGAAATCTTCTATTATAATACCAATCCCAAAACCAAACAAACCACAATCCACATTAAATTCATGCAGACCTATATCTCTAACCTTTGTTCCAGCTAAAATATTCGTAAGAATGCTGTCCTATAGAATCACAAATTTCCTAATTTCTAATCAAAAGATAGAAGAACGTCATCTAAGGTTCATATCTTTTAGAGACAGTCATACTGCAATACAACTTTTTCATTATAATCTGCATCAGGCAAAAGCCCAAAAGAAATTCATTATTGCAATATCATTGGATATAAAGTCTGCATATGACTCCGTGTACATTGACGGATTAATATACAAATGCCTACAGTTGGGAACAACAGGAAAAAACGCCAAGTGGATACATTATTTCCTACAAGATAGAATGCTAAAAATAAGATGGAGAAATATATGTTCAAAATCAGTTCAGTCAACTAAAGGAGTTCCACAAGGTAGTGTGTTGTCTCCCATTTTATTTACAATCTTCATGTCAAACTTCCATGAAACTATCTCTCAAGGAGTTAAACACATAATATACGCAAATGACATACTTATTTACTGTACAGATGAAAAATTGGAAATAATTAAGAAAAAGTTGCAAGAAACTCTGTATAACATAGAAAAATGAAGTATTTATTGGAAACTACAAACAGCTTATCAAAAGTGTTCAGCAGTAAACTTGTCCGGGCGTAGAGAATATCCTGATTGGTCAATACAGTGTAATAATGAAAAAATTGAATGAAAAGACGATCTAAAATTCTTAGGAATAATATTTACAAAAAATGGAAACTTCCGGCCGTTCGTAACATACTTAAAAAATAAAGCGTCCAAAAGAATAAATATTTTAAAAGTACACTCTAACAAAAATTATGGAGCAAGATCGCATCATCTAATCCAGTTAGCAAAATCATCTATCTGCAGTAATTTACATCACACTAGCAATATTTTTAACTTAACAAACCATTCAGTCACAAAACCTTTAGAAACAATGCAAACGTCGGCACTAAAAATTGCATTAGGAATTCCTACGAAAGATTGCAAATATTAGCACAATAGAATCTGAATTTAGGAAAATATCAAGCAGATTTTGGTCAAAACACATCTCATTGGAACAACAATCACCTTTAAAAAATATCATCCAAAACAGCTGCAACTCCGTAGAAAAGAGATATTACATACCCCTAGTGAAAACAATAGAAGAAGAAAACATTAAAATATCTCACTTCATCCAGTTTAAGTATCCACAAATTCACTCTCCAAGCAATCTCTCCATCCATGTCAACAAATACGATTTCCAAGATAAATCTCTCACCAATCTAGAAATTATTCAATTTTTTAATGATTTTGACAATAGCCTACTAGATCAACTCAATAGGATAGCCACAGATGCATCTAAAATAGAAGATATAACATCTAAGGAGATTTGTATGTTATGTTAAAATAAACTATCAACAACACGATATCATCTCCTTAAACAATTTTATTCAATTTCCTTTTCCTTTTCTATTGTAGACCTTCTAAAATTTTTAATCGTGTACTACTCGCATAGCACACTCTTCACTCCTGATCCCTCTTACTAGGGTTACAAAAATTTACTTGGCACGATGGCGCCAAACTCTGGGATTCACCACACATCTATTGCTGGATGGTCTGAAAAGGATCATTTGGATACATAGTTAACAATATAAATTCGGTCTTTTCTGCTGAAGCAATGGCGATCTGTCAAGCTATAGATGAATTAATCATTTACGAAAGAAGAAATATTATATATACAGATAGTAAATCTGTTCTTATCGCACTGATGGAATGTAACCAAAAATCAGCAAGTATAATATTAAGATTAAAACACAAAATATGGCAGGCCTCAACATTCTTCAAAGAATTACAAATTATTTGGGTTTCTGCTCACAAAGATATTATTATAAATAAAAAAAGCTGATAAACTAACCAAAATAGTCACAAAAGATAAGACTTTTACTCATACATCAAAAGTAACATTGAAAAATCTCAAGATGAAATATTCGAAAACAGTAAATATTACCTGAGGGTTGGAGACATCCCGGACTGGAACTCGATGGGGAGATCTCTTAATTCACGCAAAGAAACCTAGCTGGAATGCTGCTGACTCCTGCTCTGCTTTGCCGTTTCTTTTTGTACTTCCATCTATCGGATTAAAATATAATGACAAAGTTTTTAAAATTTTATAAATAAATTGAATAAAAACTAAATTAATAATAAATAAATTAATAATTAATTGAAACCAAATAAGTAGATCAATAATATTTTATATAACACCATAAAATTAATTAATATAATTATTGTTTATTTAAATTATTATAATTTATAAATAAGCATTCACTTAAATATTAATAAAAAGATCTATAAAAAATAATTCTTATTATTTATGCAACATTTCATTAATTGCAAGTTTTTGTTTTTCCTGTAATGCTTTAATTTCTAGTATGAGGCAAAGAAATATAAATTATTTATCTACAAATTTTTTTTTTTTTTTTTTTTTTTGTAAAAAAAATTGTAAATTTCTAAATTTTTTTAAACGTAATTCATTCAATATAAAAATCATGACATTTTATTATTTACATTTATTTTCAGAACTTATATCTGTTCTAAGTAAATTTTCCAATTACTCAATCGTAATTTTCAAAGACTTCCAATGTTAATTGAAATTTAAAATTAGATGAGATAATATAGTTTCAATTTTTCAACCTTATCAGGTTAATTTTTTATTAGAATCTTGTATCTATTTTCGTTTACGAAGCGTCGGCTTGCGGAGCAGGCCGCCTTTACTTCTTCATCTGTGATAAGTCCTTGAAGGAAGACATTGCGGTACTGACAGGGAACGCTAGTTTCGAAGCGTGAAGAACCGAGTCTTGGCGGTGAGAGCCAATCAGCAGAGAGTTGAGGGGCAGAGCAATGAGTTGAAATTTTTTATTCTACTTGAGAATAGAGGAAATAATAAAGTTGAAATAAAATTGTTATATGCAGTGAAAATAGAAAAAATAAGATATAATCCTGAATAAATAAAGAGTAATATGAGGTTAAGTAAGGCTATATACTCTATATACAAAAATTATATTAAATATATTCATCTAAATAATGTCTGGCGATTGGCCTATATTTACAGTCTTCTATGAGATACTCATAGCGAAAAACTTGATTAAATGCACCATCTGTGCAGTTAATTCCTTTATCGTAGAATTTTTTATTTAGGTTAGCAATGTGCTCAATAATATCAATAATTTTCAGATCTTTTGAAATGTTTTTATTGCGAATATAGTAGGGCGCCTTTGTAATTTTTCTAAGCATTTTATGTTGATACAATCTAAGTTTGTGTTTGTCTCTTGGCGTAATAGATTATTCCACACAGGTGAAGCATAGGTGATGATTGGTCTTAACATTGTAAGGTAGAGCAGTCTCTTGAGTTTTAGTGTTAAATTTGTGTTTTTTTCCAATTAAGTTGAATAGGCATCCATAAGCTTGATTGGCTTTTTTAATAACGTTATTGATATGTGCAGTCCATGAAAATTGAGTAGTAAATGTTAATCCAAGATATTTAATGGTTTTCACTTCCGGAATGATTTTATCGAATAGATAGTTTATTATGTTGAAGTAATTTTACTTTATTTCTCTTTTTTTCTATTAAATACTATAAGCTGGGATTTATCAGCATTTATATTTATTCTCCATTTACTGCACCAGTTTTCGATGTTAATTAACGCATTTTGAAGTTTATGAATAGCATTATTCGGCCTCATAGAATCAGCTATAATAGAAGTGTCATCTGCGTAGAAAGCAATTTGAATTGAGTTATTGTCCAAACCGGGGAAGTCATGGGTGAAAAATAGGTATAAGATGGGGCGCAGGATGCTACCTTGGGGGACTCCAGCTGTTTTTATTAGAATATAGTAAGACTTTCCAATTATGTAAATGAATTTTTTATAATTAACTGGTAAATATTTTGCAAAGAATTGTAAAGTGGGAGGTTTAATCAATTACAAAGAGGTTTTATTCTACGTTTGCTTACAAAAATACAGCAATTAATCAGAAAAATCAACTTAAATTTAATTTCCTTTATTTTTCTATAATCAAACATTAACGAGACAAGCATAGTTAAATTTTTTTTATGTACAATAGATAGTAATTTTTATTATAAAAGACGTTTACTTGTTTACATTTTTATGTAGTAGATAAACCAGTTTTTTCTAAAATAAAAATTGCCTTAACTCACATATATATGAGTTAAGGCATTATAATTCCCCTGTGAGAGACTTTTCATAGGTAGTGGAACCTTTTCATATGTTGCGAGTGAAGAAACTCAGAAAACTTCTAAGTATCCTTCCAAACAGATATACATGTAGAAGAGTATTGCCCTTCTCCGCAACATTCTCCCTCCTTTTGAGTGTGTCCTAAGCTTAACACTCAAGACATAAAATGCTTATTAATACTAATATAAATAAAATACAAATATACACACATAAAAATATTATTTTCACATAAATTAATTTCAACTAAATAAAAGTAATAAATACAGAAAATAAGGAAGTGAAATTGAGCTAACTGAAAGAGAAAATAGGTCTTTAAAATTTATTTGTTAGCTGGTTTCACAATTCGACCACTACTAGTTACTTTTGGTAACAGTTCGTCATTTCTATTGGACACTGGATTTTCTATTTCCAACCTATAAAATCGTTGCATAGGTCTTAAAAGTTCCGAATTTTTTGTTTTAATGACGGCGAGTCTTATCTGACCATCACGACCAGGAATTATTTGAATTATTTTTGCTAAATCCCAAAAGGAACGCTTTTTATTAACATCTTCTACAAGAACAATCTCTCTAATACTAAGAGATCTATCCTTATAATTTTTTAACGACTGCTGTCTTAATTGTCCTAAATATTCTGAACTAAAACGGGACTTTAAAGCATCCCTAAGCCGCTGTAAATGTTTAATTCGTTTGCTCAATTTCACTTCGTCAACAATATCAAGGTCTGGCACTCCAGACATTTTAGTTTCGTGCAAGAGTTGTTCGGGAGTTATAGGTGGTTCATTATCGATGCCTTCCGACACATAGGTAAGAGGCCTAGAGTTTATTAATCGTTCACAGTCACATAATACAGTAATTAGTTTTTTGTACTCAAGAGAAGTGTGACCCAATATTTTTCTTAATATTTGTTTGACAATTTGAAACGGATGCTCCCACCATCCACCCCACCAGGCTGGGGAAGGAAGATTAAAATACCAATGTATCTTTTGTTCAGCAGCTTTGAAACGGAGACATAAAACGTAAGTATCATCTTCCATAGAGGAACTATCTCGAACACTTCACTGCTTATATTAGAATTCCAACATCTTAGATTAAATGAACCAGAAGCCATAATTACTTTGGATTCCAAGAAAAACTTTTTTAATTCTATCTCAGAATTTAGACTCGTTAAACAGTTATCTACGTAAAATGCAGTTTTTAAAAATTTCCGCGGTGTGCTTTAAGTTTTCCAGAATCTTTTTTAAATGATACTTTAATGTAGCATCCAATAAATAAGGGCTACAAGTTAAACCAAATATCACTCTTCGATATTCCACTACATGCTCCCCATTTTCATTATCGAACCACAAAAACCGTAAAAAATCCCCATCTTTTTTTATAGCGATTTGCAAGAAAGCTTTCTCAATATCTGATGTAATACCAAAGTAATTTTTACGAAACCGATTTAAAATTGAAGGAATCAGTTCTATTAAATTTGGCCCTGGGGACAAACAATCGTTCAACGGCGGAGAACCGGGTGGGTGACTACTCGTGTTAAATACCGGTCTAACACTCGTTGTGCTGCTCTCTTTTATTACAGCACGATGGGGTCAATAATGAACTCTTTACCTTTTCACTAAAAACCTTTTCAAAAATTCCAAGATTCAACCAAACCGTAAAAACTCTACAATATTCTTCAAATTTTCCTGAAGTCATTTTCTTTTTGTGCTTAAAATACATTTATCTGCTTTCATCTTATTATCAGATAAAAGAGAATTTTCAAGTACCCAAGGCAACACACGACCTCATATCTACCCTCATGATTCATAGTAAGAGTCTCTTCAAATTATTTCTGAGTATCCTCTTGTAATTCAGATTTACTTTTTTCTAAAGAGGGCTCAGTTATTCCCGAAACATCCAACTTCCACAGTTCACCAGTAAATCTATCATTTACAAGAAGATATGAAATAATAAAACAAGCTGAACTTTCAGAATGTCGTTCAGAGTCAATCAAATTTTCCAAAATGGTCCTGCCAAGTTTAGTATTAACTGCTGTAATTCCTGACTTCATATTAATAATTTCACAATTTAACATTTTACCAGCAATATCTGCCCCAATTAGCAATTTAATTTCCTTATCAACATTAAATGAATTTTTTTCTAAATCATTTATTTTAATTCCTTGAGACTTAAGCTAATTTAACCATGGACCACATGGAAGTTGTTTTATTTCAGAACAAATTTGTTTCTGGCTAAGAACTTCTATTTTACATTTGTATTTATATTCAGTATCACTTAATTCAATTAAATAGTTTTTATACACTTTTTCAGGAGTCTCAATACCTCCAAATAAAGACTGTTGAATTTTAGTTTCACCAATGCAATTAAAATTCATACTTTTAACAATATCTTCAGATATATAAGATTACATAGAACCACTTTCAAATATAGCTCTAATAAATTTTTTCTTTGAACCATTATGAGTTTGGATAATTAATGTTTGAAGCAAAACATGTGTAGATGTTATATAACTATTAAGAGTGCTTGTTTTGTTTTCACATTTTTCTACGTTTAATTTATCATCTGTTTTATGAGATGGTAAATCTGGGCATAAAATAATAAAATGGCGATTTTTAGATAAAGGACACTTATGGCCAGACAAAACAAGCAAAACAATCTTTAAACAAACAAAACAAGCATTTTTCTTTTTTACAATATCTTTCTTACATTTAAGATTCATAGAAAATACGTCATTACAATTTTCTGATAAATGAGATGACTTATCACAAAAAATGCATGCATTGTTTTTAAACTTAGCTCTCTATAATTATAATTATTACTATTCATACTTAATAATTCACATAAAGTAGGAACAAATTTAGATTCATTAGACTTATTCTTTTTAACATTGACTTTTTCAGAACAGAAATCATCACGTGTCATTTTAATTCTAAATTCTGCATCAACTACAGTTTTAATAAAATCAATTAATAAATCCAAATCACTCTTACTTGAATCACTAGTGGTCACGCCTCTGTCTCTCCCAAATTTTTATTAAATCGGTTGGAAGAGCAGATTCTACCAATAGATATAATATGTGAACATATTTATCTTTTGTGAGTCTTAAGGACTCAAGCGCGCGTAGTTGCGTTTGCAACTTATCGTACAGTGTTATTAAACTAACACTTGATTTGTCAGTCATGACTAGCTTTAATAACTCACGAACGTAAACTTGTATGAGAATATTTTCTTTTCCAAATCGTTCTTGTAGATAGTCCACAGCTTTCTCATAGTTGGCTTTGGTGGCTGGAAAACCTTGCACTATTTGTCTCGGAATTGACGCAGGCTTTTCTGATTGAAGCAAGTAATTGAATTTGTCTCTGTTGTCAATTCAGCAATCTTCATGAATCTTACTAAATCTATTACAGAAGTTCAGCCAGTTCTTCGGATCACCATCAAATTGTATGAGTTCTATTTCAGGCAATTTCTGTTTCGTAGATGGCATCACAGGAGCAGCGACCGTTGACGTGACACTGTTGACCTCTGACGAAGCAGCGATTCCTCTGTAGTCATTTAGTTTCTTCGTAAATTTGCTTACCTTAACTTTATATTCAGAAAATTTATCATAATATTCTTGTGCCGTTTCGTATTCCTTTTCGAACTCCACTTCTTTACAACCCTCCTTTTGAAAAAGTTCAAAATAAGTCTTATCAATCAATCGTCTCGTATTTTTCTGCGAGTTGCACAAAATAGATTTCTACTTGTTTATTATCCTTCTGTATTGCCTTTAATAAACCTTCAAGTTCATTAACAACTATCGTAAACGCAGAACGTAAGGATTTTCTTTCTTGCTTGATGTTGTCGAAATCCATTCTTAATAATGGAAATCAAAACAAAAGCACTTAATTATTGGTGAGTTGAGTTAAATTATGCATAAAAAATAACATGCGTTTCGCCTGCGATGCCAGAAATGTGGAGAATACTTAATCCAAAGCGAGTATCTCACCGATAAAGAAATTAATAGAAGCCTTCGTAGCACTAGACATTTATTAACAACTCATACAGAAAGACATCCAAAACAGAAGTGCGAGTTAAATACAGAAGCTAAAGAGAGAAAACTTAAGCTTTTAAGTGACAGCAATCGCGGCTGACGATACACTGCGTATGCGTGGGAGTAAGCGAAAACTCCAGTTATTGCCATTCTCCGCAACACTAGCCAACGGCTATGCGAAATTAAGGTGAAAGTACGACTTTGTTCCATGACTCTTCCGATAGAGAGCACCATCAGAGGATCCATTTCCTCAATTTTGACTTTGATCTGGAGGGAAAGGAAATTTTCTCCAGACTATTACACTAATGGTAACTGCTCAATGACCGATCACAGGACTTTCGATTCCACAGATTTAATGAGCACGTATATCGCATGTACTCAGTGGGTCTTTGGTGGCATTTGGTGGAATCGAACCCAGCCAACCGGCTCTGTTCGATTCCTAATGCCAGACGTAAGACTGAGGTCCTAACCACTATGCTACCTCGGCTCTTAAGGACCGAAGCCTATGTTTTTCTTGTAGGTATGCAGATACATCTGTATAAATAAAAGAAAATTTTAGAGTAATTTGTATACTTTTGCTTTATTTATAAATTATTATTGATTATATTTGAAGCGATTAGTACTTTGCAATATGCCTGTCTTTTATCGAAAAAGAGTATTTTTAATTTTTCTAAGAGCGTGCCGTTGAAAATTAAGTGTAATTACGGGACATTTGTCAATCTTTTTTTTATTTTTTATTTTGAAATATACGAGGGTTACTCTGAAATTTTTGAGGTACGCGCAGACTAGAATATACAAAACAAAAATAATGGTTTAATTTTAAAGTACAAAGTATTTTAACACAGAAGTCGATTTTTTACTGACTTACTTCAACTTGTTTAGCGTGGAATAAATTTTAAACAGAAGAGAAAATGGAGTTGACGCGAGAACATTTTCGCGTTATGATTTTCTAAGATTTTAAAGCAGGATTAAATCAAGAAGAATGCGTTCAACGGTTGCAATTAGCATTTGGGGATGAATCTCCAGCTCGTGCTATGATCTATTTCTCCTGAAGATCTAGAACAGCACATCAGGATATATTACTTTAAGGAAAGAGTTAAATAATGGAAAAATTGCAAATATGCTGAAGCGTTCACTCATCTCATATCTATTCGCAAAAATCATAAGCTATTAATGAAATCCCAATTAGAAGACGTATGGCTGGCCAGAGGTAGAATAAGATCTTTCCCTACCAATTCGGTTTTATTTAGGTTCAATCTGTGGCATAGAGATCGCTGTCAATGCGGTGAATCTGAAATCATAGATCATATTTTCCTAGACAGTCCTTTATATGAGCATCTGAGGAACCAATTACGAAAAAAATTAGGAATAGAAGCATTATCATTCTCGTGGATAGTTGAACTATCTTCAAATCCAGAAATTAAAATTTTTGCTTTCTGGAAATTTTTACGACTATCTAAAAGATTTTAATCATAATGATAAAAAATGAAATTTGTAACATCTGAAATCCTTGAACTATCTTCCTTTATCACAAATATTGTTAATTCGAATTATCTGCTCATATGAATATATTTCTAAGTGTTCACCAATGAAAATACTTCAATCGACTTTTATTAAATAATGTTAGTCAATTGTCTATTACTCATCTCCAAATATCTTCAATGTGAGCTACAAGCATCTGCATCTTTGTATGGATGGAGTTTTCAGTGTAAGCAAAAACAAACCTCAGTTGACCGGAAGCCATCTCAAATACTTCCGGTTTTCTCTTTTCCCATTGAAAATCAATGCAATTGCAAAATTTTTTATTTAACAATTTTTAGGTATTTATTTCTGTTTTCGAAATTTTTTTTATTTTATCCGTTAAAATCATAATTTTTAATAAGAGTGTAATCAGTGGTGAGCCCGTAAATTTTTAAAAAAAATTTAAATTTTTACTTAAATAATCCTGATGGATTACCATATTTCTCGGGTATTGTAACAATGATTCTCAATTGTTGATGAATGATATATTGTAACCCACATTTTAACTCTTGCTATTATTAATATCAATTGCTAATCATTTTCTTCTTTAACTAATTTTTAATTTTATGCATTTATTTCAAAATTTCTGGGAATATATTTTGCACGCGATTGAATTATAAATCATTTCAAATATGAAGCAATGTATTTTTTATGCTTTCATTTACAGTATTATAAATTTTATTAAAATTTTCTTGCTCATGCTAGAATATATGAATTGGTATCAATAATGTGTAGAACAAAATTGTTATGATGTGTTTATTTACTTGTTGTTTATTAATATTTTAAACAAATCTTGGTTTTCATTGCAATTAAAGTTCAAGCCTTATTTTTTAGAATTGATTTAATTTATATCTAATTAAATTAAGGATTGTAAATTGGGTTCCATTAGAAATTTGAACATCTTCAATTGCGAAAAAAATTGTTTCATCTCGCATATTGCAACCAAATGCTACGCAACAACTATTACCTTTATTTGCATTCTACATTTCAAAAACATTTATAGGATATTTACTTTTAAATTAATATTTCTCAAAAGCAATGGAAACTACAGAAAACAAGCACGATGGTGTAAGACAATAATGAAATAGTAAGCAGGAAGTTTCGTGCCGGAAGTTTTCTAGGTCTCCACGGTAGTAGCGCCCTCTATTCTACGCTTTACAGAAGCTTCCATCCATACATGAAACGATCACTGTACTTTCTATCGCATATTATGCACAACACCATCGTCAGCTGCTGATAGAGTGGTCGCTGAACGGCGGCTGCCACATTTATCATTGAGATGAAAGAAAAATAATATCACGCGTAGATTTATTAATAGGACTATGCATGCGTGGCAGCCATATTGAAAATCTTTGTGTTATTTTTACCTTTTCTGCATGTTTATTTAAGATCTTGAATAATAATATTATTTTTAACAGAATAATATAATAAGTACTGTCAATTCTTTCAAATAAATAAAAAGTATATATCTTTAAATTGTCTATTTCTTTAATTCTATCACATTATTTTTACGAAGTTAATTTTTGTTTTGTGTTCGTAAAATTGAGTTAAAATAAGCATTGCAAATAATAATCTATTTTAAATAATATGAATTAATTTTAGTACTAAATTTCACTTTAGTTTGTTCATTGTTTTTGATGTTGAATCCATAAAATTAATAATCTTCGATTATTATGATAATTAAAAACCAGTAGCCACTCTAAAGATCAATAATGATAATTTTTTTTGTATATTTTTGGTATATGCTATTTTTTTTAAATGGATTTCTTTTTTGTTATTAACATTAATATGTGATACTTGGCCATGAATAGGTTATAACCTATAAGCGTTTTCAAATAAATTTAGTGATGATAAAATTAAGTCAATATAAACATTGCAAATAATAATCTATTTTAAATAACATAAATTTAGTATTAAATTTTACTTTAGTTTGTTCATTGTTTTTGATATTGAATCCATAATATTAATAATCTACGATTATTATATGATTAAAAACCAATAGCCACCCTAAAAAGCAATGTTAATAATTTCTTTTGTATATTTTTGATGTATGCTATAATTAGATTTCTTTTTCGTTATTAGCATTAATATGTGAAACTTGTTATTAGCGTTAATATGTGAAACTTTAGATCACCAAATTTTTTGGAAAAGAAATTTAGTGATCTAAAGCTTTATTCCAAAAGAAATTCCTTAAAATATAATCTAATGTAAAAATCCATCTTAGTGATAAAATCCGGATAGATCATATATTATTATATTGTAAGGAATTTTTCAATAAATTGATAAATAACAAATGTCTGTAAGTAATTTCCAAATTTTAATAAAACTTAAAATTTAATTATTCTTTTACATTCGAAATTTAATCATATTCACATAATAATTAATTTTGAATCAATAATTGCCATGATTGCATAATAAAATTAATTTCATCTTTGGTCTATTTTTAGAGGACTGTTGAAATTACTCCATGATGTTGAAGTTAATTTTCAGCATAGGTCAATGTACAGTTTGTGTATTATTTATACTTTAATATTAGTTGTTATACTTAAATAAATGAATAACCAAGATTTTTTTGTATATATTATAATATGTTTATATTTACAAATAATTTCTTCTGTTGAACAGAGATTAAAAAAAGGTACTTTTCAATTATATATACCATGCTTATATACCTGAAGAAATAGCTTCGGTTCAACAGTTAATGGGTCTGAATCAACACCCCCTAGAATACAAGGCCTGAGCGCTCGAACAGGAAGTGGATGTGACGTTTCGAAGAGAAGATCTGTTTCTCTCGACTGGAGTGAGGGAGTTTTTGCATTTTCAACGTGAAACGTGTGTACAACGTGGTGGCGTTTTAATTATTTTTAAATATTTTCTTTATAAGCTTACTTTTCAATTGATTTCTTCTTTTCAATTGATTGAATGTTAAAATTATTTTTCCTGGATAGTGCATTTTCCACAAAAACTGCTGAATTATGCCATCTAGGTGCTGCGTTCCTTATTGTAAAGGAAATTAGGACAGTAGTAATACTACTGTTAAACTTTTCAAGTTTCCAATGGATAAAGAACTTTTAAAGAAATGGATTCTATCTATTCCAAGGAAGGAATTTAACCAACGAAATCATCAAGGGTAAGTTTCATACATTTAATTAAAATTTTTATTTAGTATGCATGATTTACTCATATGATATTAGAAATAATTGAATGTTAAAATTAAATGTTTCATGAATATTTTAAAATTTAAGAGAAAGAACGATATATTACTGATTTTATTTTGTTAAGGAAAAAAATGCTTGTATAAGCGTGTGAGGGGAAATGTAAAAAATCAATTTAATAATAGATAAATGTTTAAGCATATGGTATATACATCAAATGTATAAATATATATGAATATCAATACACATTAATATCTGATTATTGTGAAAACAACTATTATTACCATAACGCATATTTTTAATGAAAAATCTAATGTTGAAATTGCATATTTTAATTTTATTTATAGTTCTCTGCTGATTCGCGATTTAAAAACTTAATATTTTATAAAAACTTAGATATTTTAAAAACTTAAATATAATTTTTTAATGTTATATTTATTAAGAGGAAATACTTTTAGCATGAGAAATAATGTATTTACTATATTATATTGGATATTTACTTATTATATTGGATATTGATTGGATTGTATTGGATATATTACTACATTATATTGGATATATACATGGATATTTACTAAATTCGTTCTCTTCTATGGTACAGTTAAATGTTTCAAATTTACTAATTGAAAGTGGGAAACAATTTCAATTTGTAAGTTTGAAATGCTAACAATTCTATTTAGTCTAAAAACAGATGTATTCTTCATTTATATAATAAAAGAATTTACAAAGATATAAATTAAAGATTAATTAGTTTATGTGATGAATTTTAATTTTTCAATTCATAAACCAGTATACCATTTTGATTTTTCCAGAAAATATATATATATTGTGATAAATAAATTTAAATAAAAATATTTCTTTCTGTTCTTACATGTATAGGTTTTAATATTTAACATCTTAATTTTAAATAAAGAGAAAAATACAAAAAGTCTAAGAATTATTTAGCTTTGTTTGGAAATAAAATCATTTTCAAGAATGTTATTTGCTTTATAAATTATCATAAAATTAATTAAAAATTAGTTATTTAATTTACATCTTATGCACAGTTGTTTTATTAGCCTGCTCTTGAAAAATTGTGGTATAGAAATGATGGGATTAAGAAATTAATATTTACTTGAAACAAAATTTAGACATATTTATTGCTGATATGATTAAGTTAAAAAAATTGAAAAAAATATTAAATCCAGTCATCAAATTTTGTTTCAGGTTTGTGAATTGCACTTTAAGGAGGATGATATTGAAAGAGAGACATATGTGTTTGATAACAACACTACGTAAATTAAAAACATTACAAAAATAACATTTCATTGAATATGTCTAATTCTAATTAAATTTTTATTACTGATTCTTATAATATTTTTCATTACTGTTTGTTGTAATTATAACATAAAATATACTTTTAAGCAAATCATGCACAAATGAGTTGAAGAATAAATGTAATAAATGTATGATCAGATTATATATATATAATTTCACTTTTTATTTATAAAACAGTGCTCCTGATGTATATTCTTGAATTGCATCCAGTTGTATAATAATGAATTATCTGTATATATGTATGCCTGTATATTTTTTCAAATTTTATAAATAAATGCTTTTTACTTAAGGGTGTGTTTTATTTACTTACTGTTTAAAATCAAAAATATACAAATTGATTTAGTTATGCCATTAAAATTAGAATGTTAAATTTCATAGAAATATTTTCATAACAAATAATTTACAGGATAAACAATCTCTCTTTATATGTCTTACTATTTTTTCATAAATTCTTCCAAGTACAGTAAAACTATTATATCTCTACTTAACGATATAATTCGTTAAGTTAATTAAATGCTACTTTAACAAATCTAAAATTATTTTCTGCAAATAAAAGTAATTTAAGTTTGTTAATTTTAAAGTGATAAAATAAAAAATTGTTAATTCTAATATTTTTTCTGTAATTGCTTACAGTTATTATAATGTTTTGGTGATAAAAATCCTATACATTAATGAGAAGAAAAAATTTAGTAAACTCATATTCCAATGCAATGTTATTAATATAAAAATTGTATTTCCTATATATACGCAATTCTATTTATAAAACTAAATTTATATTCCTCGCGAATGTTTTTCAATTGTGTCTAATTATATTATGATGGATAATCAATATAAAAATGTGTATATTTTTTTGAATTAATAAGTATTTATTAGTTTTACTATTTTTCTAAAAATAATATATATATATATATTAAGTAAAATTGTTCTACCTTTATTTATATAAAGTAAAATGCTTCTATCTTTAAAAATGAACTAATTCCTTAAGTTTATTACTTTAACATATGTAATCATATTTTCTAAAGGTAAAAAAAAAAAAAAATTTTGGTTTGTTAAATTCAATGTAATATTTTACTTAAAAAAAACTAGACATTTGATGGTTTTATACATGCACATTTTGTTTATCTTTTGCCGATGTAACAGCGACGGCGAAGATTTCAACGGGTCTTCTCTTGATGACTCATAATTCTTGCGCTCAGGCCTTGTATTCTAGGGGTGTTGTCTGAATCCCCCTTAAGGCCATAACCTACCTACCTACCTTCCTTTTATTGTTTAAGTAATATTACTTTTTCTGATATGGCAACACTTTTCATTTACATATGTTTTGTTTTGTAAACAAAGATAAATGGCATGGTATCTGAATCACTTCGATTGCTAGCTTTGTAAGTTTATTAAAATCCTTGGAAACATTATTTGTTATTCTAAGCTGAAACGGATTTAACTAATAATTACCTAATTATCATGATAAAGTATCACAGTAGGAAATCAGCCAATTTCACTTTTGTGTTTACCATTTAAAATAACAATTTGTAAGTATGTTATAAATAAGGAAGGTTACGTTATAGAAGTAAAATTATATCTACAGAACTAAATTTTTAGTTTTTAATTAACATTTTGCAACACATTTTGAGTATGAAAAAAAATATTTATTATACTGTCTTGTATTTTTTTTTCTTTAGTGGTTAAGGAATCATGGATTTACTTCCAAAAGATCACAAAGATTTTGGTAAAACAGATTACTGGAATGAATTTTTTTCAAAACAACAGCATTTTGAATGGTAAGACTATTCTTGACTTTTTATTTATTTACACCTGATGGCTTAAGGGTTTTGTAGGCCTTTTAATTTCTATCGCAAAAATTGGCTTCTGTGAGGACTTTTTTGTTCCCAGACATGCATTTAAAAGGTAGGTGAGCAGCACCCAACTCCTGTTCTACTGTACCTTTTACTGGGATAAACGTTGTCGTACTACTATTATGGTTTTCTGAATTTTATAATTCGATGCCACTGGCCTGTCAGCATTCTTGCTAAGAAAGTGTGAAATTTTTTGAGGTCCATTGGTGAATATTTTTAACTTAATGTAGAAAATAGAGTAGCTTATAGTTATAAGTGACAAACGAAAGATTTTATAGTTGTCCTTTAATTTTCTGCTTTTTTACATGATTTGGCAGATTATAGTTGGGAATTGTGAAAATCAAATGGTACCAAAATCTAGTATATGTATTGGAAATTCGTTAGAAATATACCAATAAAAATTATTTCATTTTTATATTTATTTTTGTTTGCTATATTATAAGGCGTATATAATTCTCTAAAGAAGACTTATTTGTTCAAGACGAAATAGTTGTGACAAATGTGAACGTTCTTGGTAGCATAGATTGCTTTTAATTAATAACTTTTGTGAAATTTGAAGGGTATTTGGTTGAGTAAGGTAATGGTCGCACGGAAATACGATGTAAAATCCTTCTTGGCCACATATTGTGGAATTCATTGTAAATATGTACTAAAGTTTCATTAAAGTCTGAATTAAGTATTATGCATAAATTATTTAAATATCTTGAAAAGAGGAAATTTGGATACTGTCTTGAATAAACAATTATGATCTCATGTATTAATAAAATTGCTCTCCCATCACATAATATGACTATATCAAATATATAATATTTCTGAAATCTTTATTTTTTTAATTTCGACTTGAAATATATTTTGGTTGAATAAATATTAACTGAACAAATGATAAACAGTGAAGATATATGTAGAGAATCTGAAACAATTTTATGAGCAAAAAATGTTCATATATTTCATGGAATGTTTTGAAGAACTGATGGCAAATAGTTGTGTAATTTTCATTTGTTTATTATATTATGTATATAGTGTGATGCTCATTTGTTTATACATTATAATATACATTAGTGTATAATCAAGTTGGTTCTAATGTTAATTACTGTTGCTTTTATCATGTAATTATTCAAATTTGAATTCTAATATAGTCGAAACTATCTATATTTTGAATTTTTTTAGTGTAGGAAAAAATAAATGGTTCTATATTTCATTAAAATGGAATTTATTGTTAAATTTTGCAAAATAAAATAAATTAACTTTGTTAAAAGTTATTATTTTATTAAAAATTTATGATGTTTCTTTCATTTTCTAATGTTATTTTATTTCTTATATATTTATATAAAACTTCTCTGTTGAAATTAAATTTTCTTAATTATAGTTTTGGAAATGTAATCAATCTAAATATACACACATGCATGCACTATCACATGTTTAATGAAATCTAATTATAATGACAGTGTATGTTTTCTTATCTCAATAGACTTAAGGAAATAATGTAATAATAACTATTAAGTTTTTTTTAAATGCATGATTATTTTTCTGAATAATTAAATGTAAATGTTATCACCTACATTTTCATGGTTATGGAATAGTTTAATTTTTTTTTATTGAAAATCTACAGGAATAATGAAATAAATTAAGTTAACCTGATTTAATTGTTTGAAATTTCTGTAAAGAATTATTCAAGAGAAGAAATTACACAAAGGAAAATTTCTCAAATAGAGTTTCTCTTTAATTTAGTTGCTGTATTACTTATTTGCATTTTATAGTTAATTAATATGTCCATAATGACATGATAATTTAGGTGCATATGTTTTATTGTTTATAATGTAATGTAAAAATATTCTAGTATAATAAATAATCTATATTATATTTAATAATAAATAGTTTATTTCCTGACATAATTTTTAAAATAAATTTCAATTTTATGGTTATATTAAATTTTATTTATTTATTAAATAATTTTATAAAATTAAATTATTTAAATTACATAAAATTGCAATTTATATATAAGTTAGATAATTGGTAAATAATAAGTTCAATTTTATCTTTACTTTTTTCCTTCAAATATGAAGACTTTATCATCAATAAAATTTTTAATTTTTTTTGCATTCTATTTGCATTTGTTTTTATTATTTAGGTTCTGTAAAAATGCTTTCTTAGAATTCAATTTTTTCTAAATATAGGAATTGATTTTATTTTTTAAAAGCATATGAGGGGGCTTTTATTATAAAATGTTAAAATATTTTATGTGTTCTAATTATTATTTAGATTTATTATAAAAAATATTTTTCAACGGAATGCAAAATTAAATATAATTTAATATGCTCTTAGCATTGTAAAAAAATTGTGCTCTTTTACTGACTGTTATTTTTTTGCTTTGTTATTACAGGTATGGTGAATATGATAGCTTATCTGAAATTTTAGATAAGTACATTCATCCCAAAGATAAAATTTTAGTTGTTGGTTGTGGTAATTCAAAACTTTCAGTAGATCTTTATGATGTGGGTATTTGCAATTCAATAAACATTGATATAAGTACTCCAGTCATTAACCAAATGCTGTGAACGTTATGGGAAAATTCGACCAAAAATGCAGTTTGAAGTCATGGATGTATTTGAAGTAAGTTCTGATAAATTTTACTTTTTTTATAAATCTACACAGTATGTATCTTTTTTAAAAATTAATTAATTTAACTTTTACAAGTGTAGTTTAGATTTCCATATTTCAATTTCTAAAATATAAATATGTATGCCAGCTAAATTTTTCAAGCAATTTGCAAATGCCAAAAACAAAATTTTATTGATAATTTAATGCTGCATAAAATTTGTGGGAACAGTTCTTTAAGAAGATTTAAATGATGTTTGTATGTGAACATAAAATAGCTAATGTATTAATCACATATTTTGAACTGTTATAAATAACTAATTATAATCATGTAAAAATAAATTATAGAGAACCTTCTATCATTTTCAAATAAATAACAATATAAAAATTCTAATTTTAATTTGTGTTTTGGTTTTTAAAAGGCCATTGTTTATTCCATATTATTAAGTCTTCTGCATTCAAGAAAAATAATTATAACATCTACTTAGTTTAAATTTTCTTTTAATTGTTTTTAACGTTAAATTATTAACATCTTTAATAGGGCTATTCTCAAAATTTGGTTTCCTATTTTTGATACAAATTTCTTCTAATCAGTTTCATCAACTCCTTTCATTAATAAATTTTAAATGATCTCAATAACCATATTTTTTAAAATATTTGCTCCCAGCTGACTTAACAAATTCTAATTGGTCAGAATTTCAGTCTGTCATTTCAACTGATGATTAAAGCACATTTACTATTTCAACAGAATATTTGTACATCATCTTTTAACTGGCATTTAACATTAATGTTTTCTTTCAATAACAAATTTTTGATGTTAATGCATGATTTAGTTGGAATTTTTGCTTCTAAGTTTCAACTATATTGGTTTTAAATTAGTTACATTTGAAATTTAATTGATGTTCTTAAATAATAAATTTTAAAAGTATGAATAATATCTTGATAAATGATGAAAGAAATGGGAAGTAAAGAAATAATGTTAAATAATGTTAAATATGACTTTTATATTAGGATGATTAAAATCTTATGGATAATGTCTACTATTTGAAATAATGTCAATACTACTTTTAAATAATGTCATGGAACATTATTTAAAAGTAGTAGTGCCCTGAAGCTCAAATTTTACCAGTCTTTAATAGTTTTCCACACAATTGACACAAAACAATTTAAAAACTGATCTTTAAATTTTCAATCACTCAAGTCTTAAAATTATATCTATCCATATCATGAAAGTATTTTTATATAGCTTTTATGATCAAAAGTAGCAATATGTTATCTTTAAACACTTTAAATCTGAATGCAATTATATCTTTTTTTTTATATATAAAGATTCTAATATATAAGGCAGTGTTTTTTCCCACCCTGGCCCAGTATTTCATTTACTTTGAAAATTTGATGCACTTTGTATTCTATCTCACCTATATAATATTTTAAATTTTTTCTGGATATGTTTTGGCAGCTTTTTTATTGGCAATTTAGTTTCTTCATAAACATATATAATATTGATTGCTAAGTATTTTTAATATATTTTGAATCATCCTTTATTTTTCATAAAATTTGCTATGTGTTAAGATTCTCTATATTTTTAAGGCAATTGTAAGTTTTAAATGTTTTTTGTTTAATAATAAATTGAATATTTTTTGTGACAACTTTATCAATTCAAATTTCAAGTATCTTCCATTTTCTCATTTATTGTCACCTGTCAGTGCATTGTATATTTTGCAGACATCAAAGATTCTGCAGCAATTGTACCTGTTATTTGTTTATCATTTTTCTTATTAGCTTAGAATTTTACTTAGTTGAAAATTTTTCACAATGTGACAACTTTTTTTTTTTATCTTTTTAAACAATTATTAAAGATTTCTTTTAGAAAAATATATTTCCTTTTAATTGTTTTTCAATCGGAAAAAGTTTGGGACTTTCTAAGAAGATTGATTGCTTTGTGGCTGTGATATAAGGCAGTGTTGTCATGCAGCATAGAATTCTCAGATAAATACCAAATCTCACTTGAAATGTCGCATAAAGTTACTTATGACCCATAAGTAGTTTATGTGCTGTTATATTTATGTTCTATTGTATTATTGAAAAAAAGCATTATTGATTATACCTTATTTCAATAATACATTTGATATATTTATATATTTTGATCTAGTCATTATAATGCATTATTTTTTTCATCATTATTTTCAGATAATTTAGTTAAATATGTCAAATATGAATCATGTTTTGAAGTAATGTTGAAGAATAGTGATGTAATATGGTTTTTGCAATTTTCTTATGTTACATTGATACAATGTTGTATCCCACAATTTATCCTGCTGTACTAATAAGGTAAAATACTTTTGTAAAAGTGCCATCTACAAATATTTAATTGATACTTTACTGAGGTCTAGTGAAATCTCTGCCAAAATAATTATTATTACCAAAATTTGTCTATCTCTGTTGATAATAAAAATTGATTAATGATATAAAATAAATTAAGCATGTATTATACTTTTAAAATTATTAACAAACTTAATGACTAGGTTAAATTTTTATTAGTATGACTTTTGTGAATCATTTTTTTTTGTTATTGAAAATATATGTTAGATTTCCGTTGTTCTCTTAGATGACTTTTGAAGATGGGACATTTGCTGTTGTCATTGATAAGGGTACTCTTGATGCATTAATGGTTGATGATTCCACAGAAACACATGCCAAAATAGACAAAATGTTTTTAAATATTGAAAACGTTTTACGATATGGTGGACGATATCTTTGTTTATCTTTGCTACAAGAACACATCTTAAATAAATTATTAGATTGGTTTATCGACAAGTAAGTATTTATGTTATGAATAATTTTTATAATTATATTTTATAATTGTTGTGTTTCAGTATTATATTTTTATAAGATACTTTTTATAAATTATGAATTTCTTTTTATAAATTATAAATTAAATATTTATTTTTAATTTTTGTCGAAAAGTATTTGAATTATATTAAAGGTAACCATATGTTTCTATAAATATAATTATTAAGTTTTTCTTATCTTTTAAATGAATAATTTTTTAGGTAATAATTAAACTGGACTCTGAAAGTTAAATTTGTACTGTATTAAACTTTTATACTGAATCAAACTTATTTTGTATAAAAATTAATAACAATTTATATTTATAAAAAATATAGGGGATGGTTATTAAGAATTCATCGTTGCATGAGAGCTGAAGCAAAGCATGAGGATTCTTTAGCGTTTCCTGTATTTGCTGTAATTATAACTAAATTAAAGAAAATTAGTGGTGCTCCTATGGTAATAAAAATGTAATTAAATAATACTGTTTTGAATGACATTATTTTCTGACATATATATATATATATATATTCTTGATCAACATTGAAATTGTAACACTAATAGGATATCATAAAAACTAAGTGAAATTCATATATGTAATGATTTCATCAATATATGTTTTAAATTGTGATAAGTTATAAATATGTGATAAAACAATTTGTGTTAAAAAAGTATACAAATGACACAATGGTAGTTTAATTTTTACATTATATGATCGATGCAAATACTGAATGCAATGTTTTTGTATGTGTTTGTATATTTTTATCAAGTTTGACGTACAAATGATGTAAATGAGCCTTAAAACTGGCTATATGTCAGATGTTAAACTATGTTTGATTAAATTTGAGGACTGTGATGGGGAAAGGGAGATGCCATTTATCATTAGTATTCTTTGTGGCATTTTTTCTGACTACGATGAGCACTGTTTTGGTAAATAATGACTGTGCTCTCAGTAGTAATGTTAAAAGAATACCTTAGATGTATTGGCTCTTTTGTGACAAACATGGTTCCCAAATGTTACTTACTCAAAACTTAAACAAGCTAACTAGAAATTAATTTTTAACTGATCTTATATGCCTGTTTTCACTATTTATGTTAAGAAATGCCTTCAGGTTTAATAGACTAATACTGTTTATCTATTACAAGAATAGCTTCTGCAAATATGTGCTTGTCTGTTGTGATAGAAATAAGATCTGTTCCATTTTTGCTTACTAAAATCTGTGAGAATAACATGAGATATTACTCTAAATACCCCTAATTCATAGCAGCCTTAACCTCCATTTGAAACTGACTGTCTTATTTTTATAGGAATCATCAGTAACCAGACTATTTTGCAGAAGCTATTCTTTTAATAATCAGACAATATTTAATATTTATTAGAACTCTTTATCATCATTATGGAACATGAGAAATCTTTCATTTGTTTTAGTGATGATACAGCAAGTCATGGAATTATTAATTTTTTCTCTGAATTTTATAAATAAATTACTTATACAATTATTATTTATTTAAACAAATTATTTATATTTGAGAATCACTTGTGGATTGTACTAATACATGAATTTTCATCCAATTCTTACAGTTTATTCTTATTATGCAGTTTCAATGTTTAGTTATGTTTATATTTTCTCATGTTTTTAGATATGATGAAATTCTGATTGGACATTTATAATGTTTGGATAAATTTTTGTTGTGATTTATACTTGAGATTTTTATTTAAATTTAATTATATTTTAATAATATGATTTTTTCTTGTTTTTGGAATTTTTTCCTTTTTTCATTTATGGGATGAATTTATATTTATTCAATTTTTTTAATATTCTTGATTAAAAAATTTAATCATAACTTTATGGGACAAGATGAGTTAAAAACTGTCAAACCTTATAATTATAGATTTTATCCATGGTAGATTACATTTTAATCCACTTTAAAAAGTTGTACATATATAGTAAAGACTGATAAATCTATGTAACTTCGATTTTTTTTTCTTTAAAATTATGTACCTCAAAGAATTGAGTTATTCTTCTTGTAGTATTTTTTTTATCATTTATTTTTTATCATTAAATTGAAATTTAACTATTAATACATTTCTGGTATATATAATTCTATTTGAGTCTAATTTGAGCATATCTAGTCAAAAATAATTTCAGAAGACTTATAATGAAAAAAAGCAATGCTTATTGTTAATAATGCATTATCCTCTTTTCAATGATATTTTATTCATGTACCATTATAATAAATAGGTTTTAGAAATCATGCATGATGGAATTTCTGCTCCTAAACGTTACTCTTCTAAACAAGATATAATTGAATATGTGAAATCAGCTCAACATTATGCATTTTTAAAGCATTATTTAAGCAATAAGTAAGTTTTGCCATTTTAAAATGAAAAACATAATTATCTTCCATAGTTTGTTTTATAACTACATATCTCTAATTCATTTGAAAATATTTAATGTATTTTAGAAGAAATATTTCAATATTTTCTTTTTTTAAAAATTTTTTTATGAGTTATTTTAAAGTATAATTACAAGATTTGTTAAGGTATTGAAAATATTAACATAAAATAAAATGTTTTATAAATTTTTTAAAAAAACTTTTTGCTACATAATTTACAGCTTCATAGCATTTGTTATAAAAGTGTTTAATACTTTTATTATTATAAACTATTTTTTAATAAATAGTGTTACAAATGGGTTATAATTTTGGAGGAAATACATAATCTCTTATCTGACTATTGTACAAAATTGAACAGGATGTTAAAATATTATAAGAATGCTAAATAATATTTAAATATGTAGTTATGTTAAAATGAATTTTAGCTGCATAATATTTAATAATGATTAGCAGCCATAATAACATAGTAAATTTGTTTAAGCAAGAATTTTTTCATTTCTTAACATGTTCATATAAAATTAAAATCTGATGTTTTCATTAAATTTTAAAATAAAATGCTATTCTTTAACAAAAAATATTTTTTTAATAATTTGTAACTTTTCCATAATTTAATAATTTTTGTGTTTTCAGTTTTTTCTTTTGTAAAATTTTAAAGATTTTTTGCATAAAACATTTAAAATGAATGTATTTCAAGCAAATTTGATTTATTTACATATTAAATGTCATAAAATATATATTTATTTTCATATGAAGAAAACTCGTTGAGGATGATATCTGCTTAGAACTTTGCTGTCCAGATACAAATAAAGTTAGATATAGAATGTTTGTTGTTGATAGAGAAGAAGAATCTAACATGAAATTTGCAATTTTCATTGTCCCTCAAGGAAGGTAGGAATTTTGAGAAGGTTTATAATTTTTTATTGTGTGATATTAAAAAAAATATTTCGTTAAAAATGCCGTACTATTTTATTATTTTTGTTTTAGAGAAATTGAATGGCTTTTTTCAACACCCCAAGGACGACGTGATTTAGCAACTAGTGCAAATTGTGAACGTTTAATTGTCGTACATTTATTAAGGGACAATCTTTATGAAAATTTAGAAGCAGTAAAAAGTGATTTATCAGCAAAAGTCTTAGAACTTGCTCCTGCATCATGCAAATCTCAGGTATTCAGTTTTATCAAAAACAGTTATCGAAATAACAAACTAATTATATACAAAATACAACTTATATAAAGTATTACTAAAGTCCTTGGATTACACAGTTGTCATTTTGATTCCTTTATGTACTTTTGAACCATTCTTTTGTAACTCTTTTTTAAAAATAGATTCAATCATACCTTTTTATCAAGCTGTATGGAAGTATATTGTTTACGTTTACACCAGTGAACTTCCCTGTACCCAGCTCAAATGAGCTATACCAGTATAATGGAAGCCACTGGAGAGAAAAACGGAGCCGCTACAGAAGAACCCCAATTTTGCGACCCCGAACTCTCAAATACTACCACACTATGGACAATACAAGCTAACAATTCATTACAAATAATTAGGGAAAATCAATATGTATTTACAAAAAAAAAAAAAAAAAAAAAAAACATTTTTTCCCCCGGTGTAATAAAACAATATTACAAAAAAAAAATTAAAAAATTGGTTGGTTGGTGAATTACATGAATATTAACAAATGGTGATTGTGCTACAAACTAAGTGAGAAATAGGGGATAAATTACAAAATTTGTGTAAGATATGAAGAAGAGCTATGCAAAGTAAGGCAGAGTTTTAGGTAAATGGGTGAGGCAAGAGGATAGATATGACACAGGGTTGGAGGAGTTATTACTAGCTGGTGTCGTCATTGGAACCAAGTAAAAAGGCTTTCCTGAATAATTAGAAAATCCATGAGTTGGTTCAACTTTCTCCTGGAAATCTTGTTATTTAGGATTGCTTTCTTCCACACCACAATCCATCTGGTGGCTGGGCCTGACAGGTGCCAAGAAGCTGTTAATGGGCAAGCCGTGATGAAATGAAGAGGATCACCAATATCTCCACAAGTGCAATTAGGTGAGACAGCCAGGTTCATTCGGTGAAAATACGTAGGAAAAGGGCCATGGCCGGACATAAATAGAATTTCATTTCTTGTCCAGCTTAATGGTTTCATTGAGACAGTAGGTTCCATCTCATGAATAAGGCGCCCTGTATTGGCATCCTTCCAGCTTTGTTGCCAGTTAACAAGAATCCATTTCTGACATTCTTGTTTGAGATGACAGCGTGGGAGTGGAACAATAAGAGGTTGGAGTGAGGATGAGGCTGCACTCTTCGCTTCCTTATCAGCTTCCTCGTTGCCTTCTGTTCCAGCATGGGCCTTAATCCATTTTAGTTGGATGGACAAGAAATTAACTAATTCAGCTTGGACAGAGCGAGCTATAGGACTTGTTGATGCTGGGTTGCTGATAGATTTAAGTGCTGCCTGACTATCTGACCAAATAGTTACAGGAAGTTGTTGCCTTTTTGCGAACTTAACAGCTTCTTTGATTGCAATTACCTCTGCCTGGAAAACAGAGTTCGCATTGCGGAGTTTCTGCTTCCATGTGTGGATTTTAGAGTTGTTTAGGTAGGCAACAAAAGCTGTGCCTACTCCTTCTTCAAGTTTTGATCCATCTGTAAATATGTGTAGAGTGTCCGGCAAAAACTGCAGAGGGGTTGCCTCATCGTCTATTGTGACGAGCGTGTTGATATTAAAAAGACCAGGGTGATTTGTATCCAGACTTAGTTTCGCCTCAACATCAGATGGTAAGGGGAGAAGAGGTTCTAGGCACTGAACTCCAGTCCTAGTGAGGTTGATGAGCTTTGCCTCTGCTTCAACTTTCAGATGAAGGGGGGAAGACCAGTAATGAGTTGTAAGGCTGAGGTTGGGGTAGTTCTGAAAGCACCAGTGATGCTGAGAAGGAACTTTCTTTGAATGGATGAGAGCTTTTGAGATGTCTTGGATGTGAGTGAAGTTCCCCAAACAGCAGCACCATGGCAGATCATGCGTTCAATGACTGTCTTGTAGAGCGTTATCCGGTAATGTTGGTTAATGCCCCATTCATTGCCTGCAATTCTGCGTAGTTTTCCTTGCAGAAGAAGCGCTTTATTGCCTTGGGAGATGATATGATTTTTGAAGTTAAGTTTTTTATCAAGGATCACTCCTAGCAGCTTGATATGGTCAGCTTTTTTAAGTCTGTGGTTTCCCCAAAGTATCTGCGGGCCACACTTTAGTTTTGCAACGAGCATGAATTTAGTTTTCTCCAGGGAAATGGATAGATGGTTTTCATCAGCCCATGCCTTGAAATGTGTAAGGGCTAGAGTTGAAACCTTTCCTAGCTTCTTTTCACTTTTGGCGCCAACAACGAATGTAAAATCGTCCGCAAAGGCTTGAAGGTGGATTTGGCTGCTCGTGTCAACATCTTTGCCAATATTGCCCCAGTTAAATTTCAAAGGTGCATCAGCGACAAGATTCCAAAGAATTGGGCCACTACAAGATCCCTGTGGGCACCCTATTGATTGGCTTCTAGAGGCAATGCCCATATTAGTTGGAAGTAGAACCGTTCTGTCGTTAAGGTTGTTGATTAGGAGGTTTGTAATATTGGCCGGGCTATTGGTGGCACAGAGTTGCTGCTTAAGTTTATAATGGTTTATATTATCAAAGGCTCCTTTTATGTCTATTGTGATAACTGCAGTGTGAAGATTCTGGCTACGAAGAGTCTGGATTTTCTTGGTGAGTGTCAAGAGGGCGTCATCGACAGAACGGCCTTGTCTAAAGCCAAATTGGTTTTGATGGAAGAAGCTGTGGTTTTCCAAATGAAAAGACAGTCTCTTAGTGGCAAGTTTTTCAAGAACTTTCCCAAGAGTTGGTAGGAGGGAGATAGGTCTATAGGAGCTGACATTAGATTTGTCTTTGCCTTCTTTATAAAACAGAATAATAATTCCAACCTTGAAGCACCGAGGAAAATAGGAAAGCGACAAGCATTTGTTAAACAAACTATGCAGGATGTTGGGAAATGACCTGTTGATGGTTTGAATAATAATATTGTCAATCCCATCGAAGCCTGGAGCTTTGCCTTTTTTTAGGGTGTTAATAACTCTCGCTATTTCTTGTTTGCTGAATGGGACGTCATCTGTCGCAGTTACATTTGAGACAAAGGCTTGGCTGTGGGTAGTGGGGAAAAGTTTTGCTAGAATATTTTCTGCAATTTCCAGATCACTTCCCTTTTGGCTACCAGAAGAATCAACAAAGAGATGAGAAGGTGGAACAGCCTCTTTGAAGATTGCCTTATAAACTTTGCCATAGGGAGAGCTTGCAGCACTGCAAAATTCCTTCCAGTTGTTCTTTTTTGTGCTTCTAAGTTGTTTGGTGTAAATTGCACGTTTGTTCTTATACTGTTGATATAGCCCCTCTTTATCTTGTGCTGTGGCCCTTTGATAACGCCTTCTGAAGGCTCGAAGTTCTTTTCTTGCGATCTGGAGTGGTTGTGTCCACCATTTAGGGGTTATCTTATGATTGGTTCCTTTGATTTTGTAACAAGAATTACAGCAAGATGTAATGGTAGCTTGAAGGGTCGAGGCAGCTTCTTCCAGTTCAGTGAAATTGTGGCTGTTAGTAATTGACTGGGTTAGATTATTGATATGGCGCTGGAGAAGTTTGCAAAATTTTTCATGTCCACCAAATTTGGTTTTAAACCTTTTAAATTGGAAGGAGGTAGTTCTATAGTTGAATATAACCTTTATATATTGATGATCACTTAAAGTCTCCTCGTCCAAAACTTCCCAAGTAATATGTTTAGCCATCTCAGCATTCGTGACCAGCGTTAAGTCTGGCCATCCTTGTTGAAATTTATTGGTGAAAGTTGGCGGGGAGTCTTGTGAGTTGAGAATAAAAAGGTCATTGGCTAGGATGAAATCCACTGCTTGTTCCCCTCGTGAATCATCATTGGGGTAGCCCCAGATTTGGCAGTGGGCATTCAGATCTGCGCCAATGATAGTATTTCCTGAACAAACAGTTCTAAGAGCATTATCTAATTCACTTAGAGTTACGGAAAGGTCTGTAGTTGTGGCCACAGCTGAACTTCTTGCTCTGTGGTTTGGAGGAGGGTTGTAGGCTGAAATGATGTTCAAGGAGGCCTCCTCGAAGGTAACCCTAATCGTTACTGTTGTTTCTGAGCTGTGGAGGAGGGTTGGTTTAAGTTTCTGGGAAGTGCAAATTATTGCTGCCTTGTGGTTGATTGAAGACCAGCAAGACCAATTCTGGGGGATGCATGAAATTCTACCATCCTGTAGGAAAGGCTCTTGTAAAATAAAAAGATCAACCTTATGGTCTTCTGCTGTAATCCGGAGGAGATCCATAGGCGGCTTTGATTTCCTGGTGTTTATTTGAATGATCGTGAGAGGGTCTTGAACATTTCTGGTGAAATGCGATTGGATAAGTGGATCGATGAAATGATTTATGGCATGTGGATTTGCGAGAAAATTACTAAGTTTTGAGATCATATTCTGAGTTTTGGTCTGTTGGTCAGAAGATTGCATCTTGGATGTGAGTCTAAGTATCTCTGCGGTTGCTTTTTGAAGTTGGCGTAGGTCGTGTTGGAAACAACATCCTGCACTAAATTGACGTAATATGGGCAAGTGGGGTCTGCTGTAGTATGGTCAGTATGGAACTTTGTTCTGTATCTCCTGTTGGAAGAGCTGCAGTTGATGCAGTGGAGCGTAGAAGCTCTGCATGTCGTCGTTGTATGCGATCCTCCACAGTTTCCACAGTAGGTATGATGAGTGCAGTCTTCCTGTTCGTGCCCGAACCTTTGACAGTTGAAACAGCGGATAAGGCCGTAGTGTTCTTTAAATCTATAGCACTTTCCCCTGTGCCAAAGGGTGCTGCCATTAATGACCCTAAAGGCCTCAGGTTGAAGGACCATTACCAGATTGTATCTTCTTAAACTGCGTCTCAAGCAGTGGAATCGCACAATTTGATTATCTTGGATATACTTGCAGCTATGCAAAAGGTGGTCCATGAAATCAGTTGGGTGTGTGGTTTCCGGAAGGCCTTGGATCACCACTCTTGGAAGCCTTAGCACATTGATGTTAGTAGGTTGAGTAACCATTGCTGGGCGCTGTGAGATAGGTGCAAAGGATTGAGGCTTTGTAGTCCTTGTTTGCTTTTTGACTACAGTGGCGAAACTTTCTCCGCAAAATTTGTGCGAAACATCTTGTGCACTTGCTGTTTTGCTAGCCTCTTGGATATGTCGCTTGCTGTTTCGTGTTCCTGAGGAAGATTCATTTTTATTATTTTCGTTTTTCTTTGAGCCCTTTAAAGAGGTTGGTTTTGGCAACATGCTTTTAATGCTGAAAGTCTGCACAGCTTTTTCCTCCAACTTTAGCTCACTCGTCTGTGTAAGTTTGTTGTTCGTTTCATGAACCAGTGAGACTGGGCTAAATTTGTGTTCAAGAAGATGTAGCAAAGTGTTAAGTTCTCCTCGAATAGAGAGTGGTAAATACTGTTTATTGTAACGAGAACCTGATTCAATCAACTCCCTGCACCTATCTAAAATGTGCTTAGGTGTATCGTAAAACATCCTTTGCCCTTCGCAGCCCATTTTTATTCCAGCATGATCAACAGCTTCCAATGCAGTTGTAGGGTTAACATTTCCCTTCGCATTCTTGTCTTCGTTTTGAGAGCAGTCTTTGGCTGTGCGTTCATTGGTAATCTTTTTTACCATAGTCAGGAAAGTCAATGAAGAGACAAGTGACCCAGATGCCATAGTTTATCTCCGCTCATCAATCTGTGCATCTTGTAAATAAATTAATAAAAAAATAAAAATAAAATAAAAAAAAACAGATTCCTGTGCTATAGAAATATAAATGATGTACATAGTAGATTTACAATTTAATATTTTTTTTTTTTAATAATGGTAATAATTGTAATAAAAATATATAAAATTAGTTTCAGTAAAATTGCTAGGTAAAAGATCACCTGCGTTGTATAAAATTTAAAACACAACTTTTCCAAATTTAATTAGGAGCTGAAATAAACTAGGATTTAATATTAATAAAAGAATTTTACCCCCTCCCTTTTTTGAAGTATTGTTTGGAATCGATTAAAATTATTAATTTACGTAGATTTTTTTTTTTTTTTCAGTGAAAGCCAAATTAGTATTGCTCTTTCTTAAGTGTGGAGATTTGTGGGTAAATTCTAACTAAAGAATATTGGAAGAGAAAGATAGAGAAAAATGATAAAAAACAAGGAACAAAAATTTGCTATGGTGAATTGGTCCTTTTAATCCTACCAAGCGCAGAACCTCCACCGCAACCATTTCCCAAGCCCACATTAATAAAACAAGTAAATAAGATTTAATATGAAATCATTTACAATAATATAATCATTAAAATAAGAAAGAAATTAATTTTTTTTTCCTTTTTTTATTTTTTATTTTTTACAAAGAAATTATAAAATTAAAATTATAATTGAAAAACAAAAAATGAAAATATAGCATATAAAAGTTTAAAAAACTTAACTAATTTATTATTAGTAGAGTGAATAAGATGATTAATAGATATTAAAGTTTAATAATTGAGTGGGGTTTTTATTCACTTAATTTTTATTTATTCATTCAATAATTTTTATTAGTAGTTCTTGTTCATAAAGTTAGAAAACTATACTTCTTAAAGGCATAAATTGATTTAAAAAAAAAAAAAAAAAAAAGCTTAGCTAAGGAGGCAAAAAGTTGAAGTCCATATTGTCAAAATCAGAAAGAAGTTAAAATGCCAAAATAAGATTTAAAAATAAATAAATATAAATAATATAAAAAGATTAAAAATGAAATTTACTTCCCTAATTTAGGCTTAGCTGGTAACAAAAGAAAGTTAATGTCCAAATAGTGGACTACAGAAAAAAAAATAAATAAATAAAAAATAAAAAAATAAAAAAATAAAAAAAATTAAATTAATATTAGATTAATGACTTTTAATGACCTTATTAGAAGCATACTGTAAAATTAGGAACTTAAAAAGCAGTACCACATCTTTACGATTATAAAGGTGAGAAAAACGCTGATTGCTATTTAATAAATTTAATTAAGAGGAAATTGGTAACCAAAGGGTTAAAGGAAAATGAAAAAGGGGGACCTGTGCATGGGTGAAAAAGTGGACTTGGAAAATATCATAGTAGCAATACATATACTTAGGGGAGGAAAGAAGAACCGTTGGTGGAATTAAGAAAAATACAAATCCTAAGATTCACTAATTAGGCCATAAATCATTAAATTATAATTATTTTTTAAAAATGAAAAACTTATTTTTATTCACAGGAATCTGTATCGAATTAATATAAAAATATTGGAGTGAAATTGTTAAAAATTTAATTTTTATGGCGGTTTTAAAATGAAAGAAACTTTTAGAAAAGGTAAAATAAACAAAAATACACGTGAAGGAACAAAAATTAAAATATTTTTTGAAAGTTAACTATTGCAGATACATTTAGAAACAAAACATTTTTAGAAACCCTAGACTATTCACTCCAAGTTAAAATTTAATTTAGAATGATAGGACATCTAGATCCGAAGTTATTAATAAATAGTTAAGAAATTAGAAGAAATTTCAGCGAAAAACTAGCAAAAACATGAAATTTACATTTATTAAAAGTTTAACAACTCCGGATCCAATTGTCCTATCAACACAATCTATATAACAAAATGCACTGAATCAATGCGCGGAACTAAAAAATACGACATCTGGGCACTTACCTGTAAATTTAGCCACTCATAATGAGATTAATTGCTGCCATGAAGTTGAAATAAGTCCAATGCTTCTGATGTAAATTGTTGAAAATAAAAGTTCTTGTTATCCAAAAAGCAAACAATTCACAAGGTTGATAGAGCGATAAGTTTCACACTGATCTGCAGTGCAATGGTAATTAAATAGTTAATTGCGGTTGCTTAACTAACGATACTGTCAAAGTCACACAACTCCGTTGCTGGGGGCGAGCGATCGGTTGCTAGGCAGTCTTTGTTAAAAGCGCAGTAGCATCATATTACATAGTAGGAAAGCTTTCTCGCTTAAATGCTAATAGCTCCTTTCATTATTCAAGAAATCACTTGAAATTCTTACTGATGATGTAAAATGCAAAACTGCATCGATTGATGTAAAAATTATTTAATAGACCAATATTTTTACACTAAGTTAGCGGCAATGAATCGGAGCTTGGCGAAAACGCGTCTTTCTCCCTCCTTCCTTCCGCGGCGGCCCTGGAAGTATATTGTATTTTCCTGTATATAATCCACAGTGGTATATTATCAGTAAGCCTCTTTTTTAACAAAATGAAAAAAAAAAAAAAAAAAAACGTTGCATGAACAGCAATGGCATATAGTCAGCGGCAATTTTTCTGAACGAATAGTTGAAAACCTATACTGCTGATAATTTGGTGCCAAATAAAATAAAAAAAATACACATTATGATTATAAATATGATAAGTTCTACAGAAAAAAATATTTATAATGATAAAGATCTGTTTTAATCCACCTCAATGCAAAGTGCAATTAACTGAGATGAAAGCACAACATTGAACAAAATCCAAGAAGATTCTAGTAAAACTTATTGATTTTTAGATTTAATAACTTTTAAAACGAAGTTAGACATATTTTAAAAATAAACTATATTTGTTTTCTTAATAGTTAAGTGAAAGAAATGGATGATTTTCTTACTGCGCATAGAATCCATATTCTCTTTATACCGCACATGCTTTGTTTTTCACCTTTACATTACATGTTTGTCGTCATTTTTTTTATTTGCCTTCCCTATAGCTTTCAGTTTAAAATTTGTAACTCAATAATTTTAACTTTGCTATGATGAAAATATTCTGATGATATGCAAATTTGAATATTTTCAGAGTGAAACATTTCAGGTCAAGACAGCATGCGAAATGATGTTACTGAATTGCAACTTTAATATCGTTCATAGGAACTGAATTCGTTTTTAAATGAAATTGGACAATGCTGATTATAATAAAAATAAATCAACTGAGTCATAGCACCATTTGTTATTTACTTTATGAAACATAAACAACATTTCCTTCAAAACTTTACTGTAAGCTTTTCTGTGGAAAAATATTTTTTATCAGTTTGTCTGTGGTGACGTATAATACACACAACGAAATTCGAAACTTTTTTAACACATAATCTACGGGTTATATTCTGGGAAATACGATACTAAAAGCCTGTTGGCTTAGTGGTAGCATTTTGTACTCCCAAGACACAGGTCTGAGGTTTGAGCCTCAGGCTGGCAAGGTGAACTCAGCCTTTCAACCCTTCACTGGGTTGATAAACTGAGTACCAAGCATGCTTGGAAACTGAATGGGGATTTTATGTTAGGCTGACCATCTACCTGGGACATTTGCTTGATTTCCCATGACCTTCGTTCAGGGAAATATATCAGCAATGTAGGCTCTGGCCCACATATGGGCTATCATGCCACAGGTCTAGTTTTTTTTATATTAGCACAAGTACATATTCTGACATTATTGTATTCTATTTATAGCATTAAGATGACTGTTAAATATCACCAGATTTTATTTGTAGCATTAAGATGACTCTTACAAGTCTTCATTGATTTTAAATAATTATTTAATATTGGAAATGAGATTGTACAGTTTACTGTAAAAAATATGCAATACAGAAATTTCTAAAAAATCATTGAATTTCATTTTGCTATGTAATGAAACTTGAACTTGGCTTATTATACTAATTTAAGCTATATATATATATTTATATAAGAGTATTCTGAAATATATTTGTATATAATTTATGAACTTGATTTCAGCAAATTTCTTATTCTAACAATTTTTTATACAGTTCAACAGATTTAACAATTAATCACAAAATTTATTTTTCTGTTATAGTAATTGCATCTTATATAATTACTATGTGAAAAATATTTATGACCTTAAATAATGAATATTTATAATATCATTGTATTCGTCTAAATTTTAAAAATTGGCTGATGATTTCTATTATATTTTCCACATTTTTTTATTTTTTTAAATATGAAAGGAATATTAAAATTTAAAAATTAATTGTTAATTTGTAAAAAAGAATAAAAAATGTGTGACAGATAAATCAATTTTTTTTTTCAAGATTTTACCTATTTAATCTTTTAGTATTTAAAAGTTGTATGTTTTCTTAAAATAGAGATTTTTTATTTTTTTTTCCATTTTGTTTTAATATGTAATAAAAGCTTTCTGATAGAAAGATGTTGTTTACTTTTGTTTCATAATTTAGATTTGTATTATTTATTTTTTGAAGCACATATTAATTTCTAAAATTAATTACCTTTTCAAAAATTTTCTTTTTTATTATAGTTTTCTACAATATTGACATTTTATTTTTAATATGTTTAAAGTTTACCTGAGTTATAATATATAAATTTTAAATAAATTCTATAGTCCTTATTTTATTTCTATTTTATAATTATTAAAATTTTTAATTTATATTATATTTTTAATTACTTTTTAAAATAAAAATTGTTGAAAAAAATTCTGATATACTTTAAAAAGAATTCTTGAAATGTTTACAAATTTTTAATTTATTTATTGAACAATAGTAAAATGTTCCAAATTAATTTGTTAAACTAGCTAAATTGTGTAAAGTATATGTAATAAATGTGTTAGAAGTGTTAATCATATAAAAATGAAACATACAATTTATAACCTATACAATGAAAATAATTTCATATGAACTGTTCATATATGCATATAAAAACATCTTACTTATAATCCATTTATTTTAATTTGAATAACTAAATTCTAAGTTAATTGTAGACAATTTTGAACACTATCTGATAAGAACAATTTTTTTTTATGTTCAGGTCCCTATACTATCATTAGGAGATGATGTTGGTCAAAGGGAAATAAAATGTACAGGAAGAAGTGAACTAAGTGGTGAATATGTCGTGGAAGATGTTTTATCAAATAATAGTGATATATACAGAAGACTTATTTTTCTAAATAATCCTTATTTAGTTCAATCTGAAGTTAAATTGATTGTTGGTTAGTATGTAGAAAGTTTATTCTAAGTTGACTTGTTTGATGATATTAACAAAAGAATTTTCATATTTTTATTCTGCCTTGCAGGTACCTCTAAAAAGAAAAAGAAAAAAGTTTCTAAGCTTCAGATTGATTTAGATTTTCTTGCCTGTGATCATCATGTTGCCATCATTTCAGGGCTTGCATTTTTAAATTCCAATATGTTATGTTAGTATTAATATTTGTTATTCTCAAACATATTTTCAATATTTTACTTAAATCATATATCTTAAAATAAGTGTATTTTTTTAGCTTTGCATAGTATTTAAATTAGTATTTACCTTTATGACTATAATATACAAAGCAAAAGAAGTCATTATTTGTTACTTAATTGCTATATAAATCATGTCAGTTTATTCAAAACTAATATTTTTAATTGCTTTGTTTGTGATTTTTTAAACACGTATGATAGGTTGAAGAAGTAATAAAGATCATTAAATTTGTTACAATAACAATCCATATAATAGAAGTTAAAATATTTATGTAAATTACATTTGTGCTAGAACAATTTCTATAGAAATTAAAAAAAATATATGCAATTTGAATTTTAGAAAGAGTTATAAGTAAGAATACTGAGAAAATAGTTGATGAAATTGGAGGAAATTTTATAAAACCTGAGTCTTCGCTTCATAAGCTAGATGTTTCATCCTTAATTGGCTAAGGATGGACTGGAAATGGAATATAAATAATATATTCTGAATAAACAAATCTAGAAATATATCAACCACTTTTTTAAATAAAATATTTATAAATGTATGTTAGGCTTATTTGTTAAAACAATTTTCGTATGATTTTAGAAAGACTACACTTACCAAATTTGAAAAGTCAACTTATAAATAAAATAAAATATTTCTGGCTGTAGACAATATTCGGGATAGTGATTCTCGCACATTACTTTATACTACCACTATCTAAATTGGAGTTGTGATAATTCGATTAAATTAATCGCTTATCTTGTCACTTTTATGGCTTAAAATTACAAAGTGTTTCTCTAATGTGAAACTAACAAGTTAACAGTTAATATTGTCTAAGGCCCTTGATATCCACCATGTATATATCTCAACATATGAACAGCCAAAGCTATTCATTCATAAATGGAATAACAAAACTGATGATAAATAAATCCCTTTTTTTAATTTTTTATATATAAAGTAATTTTTTTAAATAATAAAAATTTATATACTTACATAGTTGTGTTAAAATAATTTCATGTAATTGGTAGAATATAATTAACAGTTTTCATAAAAATATAATAAATTTTTAGACTTAATAAATTTGAAAAGTATCTTATAGAATATGCATGCCCTCAAAATTGGAAGTAATAGAGCTGTCCAATATACCATCAGCAGGCTCATGAGTGGACATATTAGGAGCCTTAGTAATATTAATGGACAGAAATCTTATCTTGAGTGCACTTTTGCACATATCCTGAACGTAAAGCTTTTGCATGAGGACCTTATTACTTCACGTCTTATTGTTTATGACTTTTTGAGGATTCACAACCTCTTAACATGGTCTAGTTGCAAGAGCCACAACAACAACACCATATGCAATTTAAATACACCAGTTAAAAGAAAATATAAGATATTCTATGAAGGATGTTATAGTTAAATTATTAGATTAAAACCAGTCTGACTTTTATCTAATAATGTATCATGACATCATAATTTACAATGTGAAACATTTTAGAAAATTTTTATTAAGTTAAATCTTTTGTAAATTTATATAGTCTTGATTGTGACAAAGAATCAAATGAATAGAACTTGAGTATAAACATTCAAATTCTGACAAAGTAATACTTTATAAAAAAAATTTATATTCATGAAGTCCTTTTTTATTATGTGAATTTTATCTAATATTTATTTTTTAATATAGGTCCTCGAGTTTTACTGATAGGTTTAGGTGGTGGAACTCTTGCAATGTATTTACATAAGCATTTTCCAAAAGTAAGTGTTTCTAATTGCATTAACTATATATTAGTTTTTGTTAATAAACAACATAGCAAAATATATTTATATATTGTCAAAAATTAAAATCAAAATATTTTAAGGCTTTTATAGAAGTTGTTGAATTAGACCCATGTATATTGGAAGTAGCAAAAAAATGCTTCAACTTATCCACAGATGAAAGACTTAAAGTTAATATTGAAGATGGGATTACTTTTATGCAAGATGCTGTAAAGAAAGGTATAATTTTTTTGGAAATATTTCTCATAAATTGAGTGATGTATGATTATAAAAATAATTTTTTTAAATCTGAAAAAAAAACAGCATTAAACAATTTGAATTTGTAATTAATAGTTAATTGTTTATTTTACATTCAATGCTTTTATAGTTTTGGACATTGTTAATCATGAATAAAATTATTTCTCAGAGGTAAAAAAACTAAAGGAAAGGAAATTTTTGTAAAAATTTCTTTTGTACATTAAGAAATTCATAAAATTATTTTAGTTAATCATAAAGTATTGATAAATAAATTTTGATTTTTCTACTTAGAAGTAAGTCTTAGGTAATTGAATTATTATTTTAATGAATCTAAGAATAATATTTTACATTTATTATATAGTATTTTACACCTTATTTCCTTTTATTCATATTATACTCACCTTTTTATTTATATTAAATTTAATACAAATGGATAATTTGAATCAACTGATGACAGGATATATTCTAAATTATGTTGTAGATTGGTATGAAGAACATAAAAATAATATAAAATATAATGAATAATGAAAATATAAAATATTGTAAAGCTTTTTCTTATTTAGACTGTTTTAGTTAAAAAGCATGTAATGCACTTATGACATTAGAAAGTAATAAAAAATTAAGTATATTTTAAATATAGTACAAATAAAACTAATAAAAAACTTTTACTTATTAAAAAATATTTTTATAGGGGTTGAGTATATTTGTAAATGATAGCTCCAATAATTTAAACAAAAGAAGAAAAAAGTTATTAATCATTTATTAAGCTTAAAATTACACAATATGTTTGAACTCAATAAGAGGAAACTTCAATCTTTAACTCGAAATCTTCCAATTTCATTACAAATTCTGCAATGAACATTTATAAATATTGTGCAAACATGTCAAACAATAATAGCATAAAATGTTGTATTTTTTATTATGAAAAAAGAAACAGAAGAATCCTCATTACTAATTAATTGTTATAAGTAATGTCTCATACTGGAAAGTATTCTTTAGGAGTTTTATATTTAATATCTTAATCTTAGGTTGTGTCTCAAAATTTATATTTGTTAACTATACATTTTATACATTGCATTTATAGGATCCAAATATGATGTTGTGATTCTAGATGTAGATAACAAAGATCCTGCTTTGGGTATTAGTAGTCCTCCAATTGCTTTCCTTGAAGCATCAGTGCTGCAAAATATTTTAGAAATTATAACTGATACAGGTATTTTACTTACGTATTCAAAGTATGGTGTTGCTGAAAAGCAGAATTAATTTTTATTTACAACAAAAATAAGTCGCCCATAAAATGATTCCAAATATTTAAAAAAAGATCTTATTATAATAAATGCTTAATTTTTTCAATTAATGTTTCTATAAAATGGATAAAAAATGCTATGCATATTTGGATTTCCAGTATGATAAAGGAAATTCTTTAATGTGAAATATTTTATTATCCTCTGTATAAAAGTAAACTTTTGAATATAATTTAAGAAAAAAAAAACAGGTATTAAAATTAAATAACACTTGGATCCTTAAATAATTTTTTAAGGCAATTATATAATATAAAATAAAGACAATGAGAATGCAATTTAAAAGTCTTATAAGAATTTTCCCTTCATATGTCTTTCAAATGAATGTAACTAGACAGGAGACAAATGTTGATCTTGTAATCGAAAAAAAATGCTAAGTAATTGAATCTTATAATTATTTAGTAATTTAATCTAATAATTAGAAACTTCAGAGAAAAAATTATTTCATCCCTTTTCCTAAATGAAAGTGGTATAAAATGTATGTATTATCATCGAAACCAATATGCATAATTTAAGTTTTATTTATGATTTTTTAAAAGTACAGCAGAATATTGCATAACAAGCACATTTCATAATGAATAATTTACATAACGAGTAAAAAAAATTGTAAAAGAATGACTCGTTTAACAAGCAATACTTTACATGAGTAGCGAGAAGAGGGAAAGTTTCGGATTATGCAGATGTTACATCATATTGTGTTTCGCATATCCAGTATCATCGTAGCTTAGCTTGTGATCACACATTTTCTCAAAACTTGTGTTATATTGCATTGAATAAAAAAATCAGTTGAAAATACTCCCACATTATTTCCTGCCACAAGGTGTGGAAACGGGTTAGCATAAGAACCTTAACTTCTGGGCAAAACCTTTGGCTATAGAGCTTTGTTAAATGTGTCTTTTTGTGGGATTTGAGAGAGAATATTTGTGGAACATGTACTCAACAAGATTGTGTTTTTAGCCATTATCATGGGATTGGAAGTAGATAACAGTAATATTGAAGATAAACATAGGAAACTCTTGCATCTTACCTTGAGAAGCATTACCCAAATATGGAAGCAACTATGCATGCTACATATTTATTCAGTGATATGTTGTGTCACATTTTTGACAAATTTTGAAACATTGGCAAAAAATCAATGTCCGGACATTTTTTAATAAAAAAATAACTAGGCATGTATCATAATTAATTGGATTTTTTTCTATAAATTGAAATGGCATTCCAGTTTGGTTCATTCTATGTTGGAAGAAAATATGAAGATAATTTACTCTTTTTAATTATATGTTAATAGTTTTCTTTGGTTAAACATTATACGTAACATTTTGTGAGAAATTTTTAAACTAAGATGATGTTGAATGTTTCGGTTTATGAGCATGATTCTAGAACGAATTATGCCAGTTAAGCATGGTTCTATTGCACTTGTGATCTTATTTTAAAATAATCTATCTTCTTATTTTGAAAATTGAACACATGAAATTGAAACAATGCTAGAATATAATTTTAATTGATGTAAAAGGAGACAAAAAATATGCAGTTCGAACTAATAAAATCTAAAATGTTTAGGCATTACAAAGTTGATATCAGCAAAATGTTAAATAGATTAAAAAAATTTATGCGTGAAAAAAGTATAAAATGAAACTACAATAATTTCAATTTTTATAACTACTTAATTCTGAATTGTTAATAAACTTGAAAATTTCTCTTTTTTATATAGATATACAATTTACATTTTGTAATCCATAATTTCAAATTTTTATCAAGATTTCAAAATTATTTGTCAGTTATTTTCATAAATAATTTGCAATTATGTAGATGATTGTTCATGTACATGCAATATCAAACAGAATATTTACAAGGATAAGCCGTAATTATTTCAAATGAAGTTTCCATAATGTATAATTTGCTGTGCAAATGATTACTATTTCAGCATTCTTACTCATCATGAGCAAATATGCCCTTCTATATAAAACTTGGATGAGTTCTTTGAAGAATTTGAATTGTTTTTCCCTTTAATGTGTAATTTTAGTGTGTATCATAGGATAGAACAATTGTAATACTAGCCTACTTCTGAAATGTAAAAAATCTTAGTTTACAGATTAAATTATTCTTTATAGAAATCAAACATTTTGAATGCATTCATGCAGCATTTATATGGATAAGAAATGGTATTACATATGAGAAAATTGTACACGTGAATTAATGGAGCATGAAAGATTCATTTCTAATACAGCTTGTGGCACAAAAATATTGTACCGGGCTCCACGGGTTCGTGTTGATTGAGAGTTGAATAAAGCAACCACTTAATGAACACAAGACTTTTATTCGTAAAAACTTCACTAGATAAACGAAATTCCCGCTGTAACAATCACAATTATACAGCTACAATTCGTCAGATACAATAAGAAATAGCTTCCAATCACAGGTCTCAAATACCTCAGACAGAGAACAACTAGCAGTCACAACTAATCGTCTTCACTCACTGACTGTCTTCACAAAACTCTCTCTACTCTATGTCGGGCTGCGGTATTTATACCTGACTTGGCGGAGAAATCTACCAATTTCGCCAAGGCTCTGGAAGCTTCTAGGCTATCTCGGAAAATATTGGTCCTAGAGCTTAGGTGATGGATGTTTCCAGAAGTATCGATTTCTCGCCAAGTCGCCAAAAATCTCGCCAACCGTCGCCAAGAATCTCGCCAACTGTCGCCAAATCATTAGGAAATCCGCTTTTAAACTACAACACGTCTAAATACCGCAATTTTTGCCCAAAATGTGAGAATTTCTGATCTGTCTGAGATATTTTAAGACAAATATAATCATTATTTACAAATTTGTAACATTGCCCCCTCTCAAGGACTGCACGTCCCGGGCAGTACAATCCCCTGATAGGAGGCCAAATTTAATATAAAAGAATTTACATTTCAAGAGGATACAGAGTACATTACATACACAAGCAACTAAAAATACAAGAAAATAGAAAAGATTAAAATTATCTATACTATTTACAAACAGACCATGGTCTACTGATTTTTACTCTACATTACGATAAGGAGCTAATCTATCATAATGTACTACCTTTGGTTTTGAAGCAGATGATTTTCTTATACGAACCACGACGTCGTTCAGTCTTTTTAGGACTGTGTAGGGACCTTCCCAGTTGGCTTGCAACTTTGGAGAAAGTCCTTTACATCGAATCGGGTTCCACAACCAAACTTTGTCACCTTCTTGGAATTCATGTCCCGTCGCTCTTGTGTCATACCTTGTCTTCATTCTTTCGGTCGTCAGGTTGATTCGGTCTCGAGCGAAGTTATGGACATCTTCAAGACGTGCCTGAAGGTCTCGAAGGTATTCCTCTGGCGATGAAGATGTATCCGGTGGACGACCAAATTGAAGATCACAAGGGAGACGAAGTTCGCGACCAAAGAGCATCTGTGAAGGAGTATATCCGGTAGTCTCATGGACAGCACTGCGATATGCAAGCAGAAACAGCGGTAGCTTCAAATCCCAATCTTGCTGATTTCTGGAAACCATAAGGGAGAGGTTATTCAAGATGGTTCTGTTAAACCTCTCTACCATGCCATCCGATTGTGGGTGTAGTGGCGTGGTCTGCGTCTTGTCTATTCCGAGAATTTGACACATTCCTTTAAACACAACAGAGGTGAAATTTGTCCCTTGATCAGAATGAATTTGTAAGGGTGTGCCGAATCTGGAAACCCATTGTTGCACTAGAACCTCGGCTACTGTAGTCGCCTCTTGATCGGGGATTGCAAACGCTTCAGGCCACTTAGTAAAGTAGTCCATGACAACTAGTATGTATTTGTTGCCATTTGAGGATCGTGGTAAAGGACCCAAAATGTCCAATGCTATCCTCTCAAAAGGTGCTCCTACGTTGTACCGCTGCAACCTTCCTCGGCTACGTTTCTTCGGTCCTTTACGTGCCGCACAGTCATCACAAGATTGGCACCATTTCTCTACATCTTGTCTCGTTTTGCTCCAATAGAAGCGTTCTCGAACTTTCTGTAGAGTTTTCATTACTCCGAAGTGGCCTCCAGTTGAGCTACTGTGCAATTCTTTCAAAACATCTGAAATTCTTGATTTTGGAAGAACAAGCTGCCATTTGAAATTACGTCCATCATCGGACTCCCATTTCCTGTATAAGACACCATTTCTTATATGGAGTGAGTCCCAAAGAGCCCAATATTGCTTAGTAGCAGGACTGTAGGTGGAGATATCCTGCCAACTTGGTCTCATACTAGAAGATTCTTTCAATTCAAGAATTGGATTTATATCTGGGTCTTCTTTTTGGGCTTCCCTAAGTCCTTCATCACTCCATGGGTCTGGTTTTGATGAAGGTGAAACAGTAACTTGGCGTACCGAAGTATTTATCAGCTGATAGTTCTTCTCTACTCTAGAACAGTATCGGCAGCTTTCATTACACGGCTTCCTTGATAGTGCATCAGCATTTCTATGAAGAGTTCCTTTGCGATGACGTATTTCAAAGTCAAACTCCTGGAGTCGTTGAATCCATCTGGCTACCTGTCCTTCCGGATTTTTAAAATTTAAAAGCCAGGTTAAGGATGCGTGATCTGTCCGGAGCAAGAACTTTCTTCCATAGAGATAATGGTGGAAATGTTCTATGGCTTTAACGATTGCCAGCAATTCCTTCCTGGTTGTACAGTAATTCCGCTCTGGTTTCGATAGACATTTACTCCACTAAGCAATGACATATTCTTTATCATCAATTTCTTGCGACAAAACAGCTCCGATATTTTCGTTGCTGGCATCCGTATCTAAAATGAATAATTTTTCGGGCTGGGGATATGCAAGAACGGGCGAAGATGTCAACGCCTCCTTCAGTTGTTTAAAAGCTTTCTCACATTCATCTGTCCATAGAAATTTCTGTTTAACTTCTGTCAACTTGTGAAGAGGTCTGGCAATACTTGAAAAACCCTTAACAAATTTCCTGTAATATGTGCATAGTCCAAGAAAACTTCTTAATTGGTGGACATCTTTTGGACGACTCCAGTCCTTAACTGCGGAGATCTTTTCAGGATCTGTTCTTACACCTTCAGCAGAGATAATGTGTCCCAGATAGCTTACTTCACGTCGGAATAAATTACATTTGCAAGGATTCAGCTTCAGGTTGGCCATTTTTAATTTTTCCAGCACCTTTCGGATGTTTCTTAAATGGTCTTCGAATGTGCGCCCTACAATAATGATATCGTCCAAATATACCAAACAGGCTTCGTATGAAAGTCCTCGTAATACTGTCTCCATCAGGCGCTCAAACGTTGCAGGTGCATTGCAAAGCCCAAATGGCATAACCTTGAACTGCCAAAGTCCTTGTCCTGTGGTGAATGCAGTCTTTTCTCGATCCTCAGGATGTATCTCTACTTGCCAATAACCACTCTTGAGATCCAAAGTCGAAAACCATTGTTTTCCGGATAAAGCATCAAGTGTATCGTCAATCCTAGGAAGAGGGTAACTATCTTTTTTAGTGATGTTGTTTAACCGACGATAGTCAACGCAGAATCGGGTAGAACCATCTTTCTTCCGAACTAAAACAATAGGCGAAGCCCAAGGACTCTCTGATGGCTCAATAATGTCATTCTGCTGCATTTCCATCAGAAGATTATCCACCTCTTCCTGCTTAGTGAATGGCAATCTTCTCGGATGTTGTTTAATGGGTGGATGATTTCCTGTATTGATTCGGTGCTGCGTCAATTTGGTTCGCCCAACATCATCTGATTTCTTGGAAAAGAGATCTCCGAATTCTAATAATAGATTTCTTGCAGCATTCCTTTGTTTATCATCTAACTCTGCATTCTGAAGGAGTTCATTAATTAGAGTGTCAGGAGGCTCAGATAGTGTGGTTTGACAATTTCGGTTAATACAGGTCACTGGAGTGCAAGTCGCCAGCACTTCTCCTTCTTTTATTAGTTTTACCTTATTGCTTAGATTAGCAACTCTTACCGGGATTACATTTCGTGAAAGGTCGACGAGGGAAGAAGCTACTAGTACTCCTTTAACGCTATTGTCGGAATCTGGATATTCAGTCAATCCATAATGAAAATTATTATCTTCTGAAAGAGCTCCGCAAACTATTGTCTCAGTTCTTGGTGGTAATGTTGTTTCACTCTTCGCAGTTATATGATGGACTGTTTTAATATCTGAATATTTCGTCTTAAAAATCGCTATGTCTTCAGAACATGAGTGTAGTTCATTATTTTTAAAATCTAACTTGAAATGGTTTTCTTTGAGAAAGTCCAATCCGAGAATAAATTCGTCATTTATATCAGCGACATATGCCATATGATGGTACACGGCATTACCAAATGCAATGTTTAGATTTATTTTTCCATGCACTTTAATCTTGTCACCTGTCACAGTTTGGAGGGTAATGCAGGGCGGCGTCCAGATGAGTTTGTCACCAAGTTTGCGAGCCAAATCTGTCCTAATGATAGTTACGTTGGCTCCAGTATCGATTATCATTCTGCAGGGAACTTCGTTGACATGTCCCATAACGAAAAGTCCGTTGTCGCCGCTACTTACGGAAGAAATGTGAAACAATTTGAAATGGGGCTTCTGACTCTCTGGACATCTCCGCCCCGCGAGATGGCCACATATTAGTTTCCCTGCTGTGGTGGAAGATCATTTCCACCATCTTTTCGTTTCGGGCAGTCTCTACGGACGTGTCCGACTGCACCGCAAGTCCAACATTGGATTTTCGTGTTTCTGCCACCTTTACTCAATTCTAAGTTACGAAATTTTCTCCGCAGATCTTCGATTTGCTTTCTTAGATCGCAGTCCGTATCAGTAGTAGAGACGGCTCTGATTGAGTGCCGGTCTTTACGCGCGGCCTGCTGGGCAGCCTCTATCTTATGTGCGTAGACTAGGGCAGATCCAATATCTTTGACATCGGCGAGTCTAAGTGTTTTCTGTATCTCCGGATCCCTCACACTATCGATGAAGTGATGGAGAGCCAGATCTTGACGTGTCTCAGCTGGGCAGTCCGAAAATGCTAGATGGGAAAGTCGCTGAATATCGGCAGCCAATTCTTGAAGACTTTCACCCGCTTTTTGATAGCGGGACTTTAACTGTAGTCTGCTATATTCTTTAGTGCACTTATCTCCAAACCGCAGCTCAAGCGCACTCGATAGGGCTTGGAAATCGTGCCTCTGCTCCTCCGGAAGCGTCTCGAGGATGTCAGCCGCGTCTCCTCTTAAAGAAGCCGCCAGGTGAAAAGCTTGGGCTCGGGGATTCCATCCATTAGCTTCCGCTACCATCATAAACTGGGTCTTGTATACTTGCCAGGATGATTTCCCATCAAATGTTGAGAGTTTAATATTGGCTAGGGAAGGCACAAATGTCACGTTGGGTTCCTCATGTTTGTTTGATATTTGCTTCTCCAAGCTTTCAATCTTCTTATTCATATTGTCTAATGCTTCTTCAACGTTTTCTTCTATCTCCAGAACTTTAGTTTCAACTGAAGTTACCTTATTTTCCATTGCATTCATCTTCTCCTGAATGATATTGGAGAATTCTTCTTTAACACTTACAATGTCCTTCTTAAGTTCCTCCTGTCCAGATTTTATCTCTTTCATCATCTCGGTTTTAATCTCTTCTTGTCCAGCTTTCATCTCTTCTTGTCTAGCTTTCATCTCTTCTTGTCCAGCTTTCATCTCGGTTTTCATATCTTCTTGTCCAGCTTTCATCTCTTCTTGTCCAGCTTTCATCTCGGCCATCTGCTCCGCTAATTTTTCGAGAAGACTTTTCATTAAATCCATATCCATTTTTCTTGTGACACGCTGCATCAACTCTTCAATCCCACTTCTGACACCAGTTGTACCGGGCTCCACGGGTTCGTGTTGATTGAGAGTTGAAAAAAGCAACCACTTAATGAACACAAGACTTTTATTCGTAAAAACTTCACTAGATAAACGAAATTCCCGCTGTAACAATCACAATTATACAGCTACAAGTCGTCAGATACAATAAGAAATAGCTTCCAATCACAGGTCTCAAATACCTCAGACAGAGAACAACTAGCAGTCACAACTAATCGTCTTCACTCACTGACTGTCTTCACAAAACTCTCTCTACTCTATGTCGGGCTGCGGTATTTATACCTGACTTGGCGGAGAAATCTACCAATTTCGCCAAGGCTCTGGAAGCTTCTAGGCTATCTCGGAAAATATTGGTCCTAGAGCTTAGGTGATGGATGTTTCCAGAAGTATCGATTTCTCGCCAAGTCGCCAAAAATCTCGCCAATCGTCGCCAAGAATCTCGCCAACTGTCGCCAAATCATTAGGAAATCCGCTTTTAAACTACAACACGTCTAAATACCGCAATTTTTGCCCAAAATGTGAGAATTTCTGAAGACAAATATAATCATTATTTACAAATTTGTAACA
>JAJQOW010001373.1:0-52240 GCA_037975125.1 Latrodectus hesperus | reverse complement strand
TTTCGATCACATCGGAAAATGCGGATCTTTGAAAAGAACGAAACACACGTGAAATTCAAATTAAATCCGAACGAGTATTTCTTGTATCACGTAAAATTAAAACTAGGCGAACGATTGTAGATTCTGAAATCAAGATGTCACGTACTTGGAAAAAGACAAATTTCACAAGCGTTGCGTGCGTCCTGTCAAGTCCGTTGCTCATCTGACCAGATGCGTCTTTCGCCTTGTACGGAAATGGTAAAATATGAAATATGTTTCATGTTTCATATTTCAAATTTCGAATCTTTGAGTTTAAGAAGAGACGGCATTTCGCTCGAGCTTCAGTTCCACCGAGTCTCTGGACCATTGAACTCAGTGGTCTTGGTTATCGAACAGTCTCACAGCAATCGTGCTACTCGTATAATAAAGAGGCCGACGGAAACTAAACAATGGATACGATTTGCGCGATCATGGACATGGACGGATTCGCACACGATGGAAATTTCTTGTGTCGAGAACTCGGACTGATTGAAGCCACCAACGAAAATCCAGTTCCGTACGGATTTCGATTCGACCTATGTGACATTTATCTGAGCCCGAAAGATTGGCGGACTGCAAAATATGGCAGCAAACGAATTCATGGACTGAGATTTCGACCCGACTTTAACGAACGGGACGTCAAGCCATTGAACGAGCTCGAAGACATTGTGGAATCGTTTTACAACGAAACGAAAAACGCAAATAAAGATGTCGTGGCATATAAAGGCGGTCGAAACGAAAAAGAACTATTGGACGCTTTAAATATTCCAAATATCAATTTGGAAATCCACGGTTGTCCGAAATTCAATGTGTTGGCGAATCAAGAAGACTACAGAAAATGGCAATGCAATTGGCACACGGAAATTATGGAATCGGAAAAATGTCATTGTGCTATGGTCAAAGTGTTTGTTTTCAACAGGTTCGTTCAAAGCGAATTAATGCGACGATAATCGTTGAAACAATTGTCACAACAAGCGTTTGTCGTTGAAAACAAGATCCAAAGATTTTCATGTTGATAACGACTTCCTGCTTGTCATGTATAAAAGGGAAGAGTCGAACCAAAACGTGTCACAATTGCTTCTCAGTTTTTCAAAGCGTGCGAATTGTTTTCTTCTCTTACGAAAATGAGTTTCAGTACAAATTACGTTGCAAGACTAAAGACTATTCAAAACGACAAGTGCGAAACAGTTGCCAGTGAATTGCAATTCATTAGCGTTGTGGACGGATCCAAGATATCGGTCTTGTCCGGATTGACGTCTTTCCAACTGCCAAAGACAAATGACGACGACGTGAAAAGATTCGTTGTACCATTCAATGAAATTGGAAACTTTTTAAAAGAACATTTATTTCAAGAAGAAATAATAATTGCAAGCGATCAGCCATGGACATTAAGCTATTTGCGATGCTACCTTCCATTGGTTCAACATTTTCCAAAGCACATCATTGACGAACTTTTAAAATTCGACTAGTCGGCCTGTGGAAATGGTTAGCCCTTTAGCCATCGTAATAAAAAATAAATTAAAGGGGTAAAAAAATCGCAGAGAGCAGCACATATGTGCGCTGCTCTCTGCGATTTTTTTACGACACACAACGAACCAATTTTGGAACGATTGTCACAACAAGTTTTTTCTTTTCTTTTCTAACGTACGCCGTTGAAAACAAGAGCCAAAGATAATCATGTTGATAAAGACTCGTCTCGTATAAAAAGGAACAATCGAACATTAAATTTGGAACGTCGATCGTCACAAGTTTTCTTTTCTAGCGTACGACGTTGAAAACAAGAGCCAAAGATCTTCATGTTGATAACAACTTCCGGCTTGTCCTGTATAAAAGGAAGAGTCGAAACGGATGCTTCTCACATTTTCTTCTCAGCTTTCAACACGTTCAGATCGTTTTTATTTTCTCTTCTCCGTTTAGAACATGTCAGTGAACGTGAATTTTGTGGCAAGAATCAAGCTGATTCAAGAAGCCGGCGAAACTGTTGCTGGTGAATTAGAATTCACGAGCACATTCGACGGAAACAAGATCTCAGTCGTGTCCGGCTTGAGTTTTTTCGAAATGCCAAAGACAAACGACGGTCGAAAATTCGTCGTTCCCATCAAAGATTTGGACGAATTCTTGAAGGACCACTTGTACCAAAAATATCTGAAAGGAGACGATGGCTGGGAGTCCAGCATCGCCAGTGACGAGCCATGGACAGTCAGTTATCTTCGAAACATATTGCCAGCCGTGTTTTATTTTCCCAAGGCAACGATTGATGAGCTGCTGAAAATCTAAGAACGTGCCTTGAAAGGTTAGCCCTTTAGCCTTAGAAATTAAAGGGGTAAAAAATTCGCAGAGAGTTGCACTCGTGTGCGCTCTCTGCGAATTTTTTACGACGCACAATTAACCAAGAATGGGACACGTTCATTTAATTTCTCAATGCCAAAAGAAGACGTTCGACTGATTTCTTCACAGACTTGATTCATGTCACTCGAGAGAAAGAATTGCGCTTCTTGGCCACACGATCAGTTGGGACCAGTTCTCAAGATTCTGCTACTTTATTCGTGAGCCACGTCGGAACAATAAAGGAATACGCATCGTACAAACAGTTTCAGAATATCCAGGAATTCGGAAACAAGCTTCTGTGTAAAATTCACGTTCCTTGTGCCACTGTTTCAATTGAAACCGTGTGGTGGAGAACGTGTCAATCGAAACGATCAAGTCGTCCATAAACGAAACTCGTTTAAGATGGCCACCCAGATTTTGGGGAACATGAAACGAGCGATCATCTCGACAAGAATAAAGACACACGTGGACGTTTGCAAGGACCACGATACGACCAACGAGCACACCAGATCACAAGCTTCTTCGAACGGTGGACGAGCTCTCTCAGCAAGAATCAAGAGACACGAATCGCTCGTCAGCGGACGAAGCGTGAAGACCATTTACACAGGCCCAAGCTTTGGAAAAACGGAAAGCTGTTTCGGAAAAAGTGCTTGTGCTGGGGCTCAGCAAGAATCAAGAGACACCAGTCGGTGGACGAAGCCTGAAGAAGATTTACATAGGCCACCGTATGCCCAAGCTTTGGAAAACGGAACTCGAATGCTGTTTTAGAAGAAGCGCTTGTGCTAAAGATTACACGTGACAATTCTCTCAGCAAGAATCAACAAACACCAGTTGCTCGTCAGCGGACGAAGCGTCAAGAACATTTACAGAGGCCACCCAAGCTTTGTTTCGGAAGAAGCGCTAGTGCTGAGGCTCAGCAAGAATCAAGAGACAACAGTCGCTCGTCAGCGAACGAAGCGTGAAGAACATTTACAGAGGCCACCGTATGCCCAAGCTTTAGAAAAACGGAACTCGAATGCTGTTTTGGAAGAAGCGCTTGAGCTGAGGCTCAGCAAGAATCAAGAGACACCAGTTGCTCGTCAGCGGACGAAGCGTCAAGAACAATTACAGTGACCACCGTATGCCCAAGCTTTGTTTCGGAAGACCATTTCCAGAATCCGTTGCTTTCGCCAGAACGAATAAAATCCTATAGATGAGAATCGTTCTTCAATGGACGTGTAGAATAAGCAGAGAATCAAGTACGAAAGACGTGTCAGAAGAATTGTAATAAAACAAGACAATAGAACTGAGAACTAGAACTAAAGAGAATATTGGAACGAGAAAAGAAAATAGTATACAAGTAAAAAAAAAAAAAAAAAATTTTTTTTTTTTCGTTTCAATATTCTTTATATTTCCAATTCTCTTGTCTTGTTGTATGTCCTAGTTCTATTTTCAAATTGCTTTCAATGGTAGCTGCCACTGAATTTCTTTTTAGGTACAGCTTTATTTTAAATACGACTTTGGGCCCGATCCAGATGGCCACAAACCAACGTCATTTTATAAACGAGTGGCGTCATCCAATGACGTCATCACTTACATTCTAATCGTACACGCAAAGCGCTTCATCCAAACCAAACTGAGAATTGCTCATAAAGTATTTCATATTGCCTACTAATAATGGAACACGCCACTGGTATTTTTTTTAGCTAGACTTTTATTTTTAATTCGATTTCCGGCCCGATCCAAATGGCCACAAACCCAACGTTATTTCATAAACGAGTGACGTCACCGCAATTCCCAATGTTCGAACTTGTACAACAGGAAATGCAACCGGAAACCGGAAACGCCTGCACTGTAAAGATAATCGACCGGAAACCGGAAACGTTCACGCCACGCAATTTAAAGATGTTCGACCGGAAACCGGAAACGACCACATCCGTTTCATTTCAAAGATTCGAACAAGTCGTTTTATCTTCTAATTTCAGATTTCCGGAATCATTTATATTTAAACAAGTGTCGGCCAGTTGTTGCTCATTCTGAATTTTTGAATTCGTGCTGTCAACATGTCTTCTTCTTGTTCTTTTAAAATTTGCGATTGCTGTCACAAGAAAATTGTGAATTCTCGTCCTTATTTGTTGTCGTGTGGACATTATTTCCATACATATTGTCTCATGCTATTCAATATATACAGAGGCGAAAACAAATGTTGTCCGAAATGTTCTGCGGACTTTGCGTCTATGGAATACGAGCTTCTAAAGCTTGATTTTCCACCTGTGCCGCCAGAAGACGTGGAAAATGAACTGAGATCAATCCACGAACCGGAGCCGGCTTGCATGACATGCGAAATTCCGTTCGTTCGAGGCAAATGCAAGTCGTTTTGTGAACCGTTCGTGCTCTGGATATGCGAGCACAAGTTTCACCACATGTGCATCAAGTCTTGGGTGAACGATGGAAATCGGCAGTGTCCGCACTGTGACACGCCGATAACTTCGATGGACTTGGCGTTTCTCGATATATATCCAGAGCCACAGTCGACCAAAAACATCTGTCATTGTCCATGGTCCAGTGACGATGAAATGGACGTGGATTCATGGAGCGACAGCTTAGAAGATCTTTGAAGAATATATATTTTGTCTTTCCACTTTCACAAAATAAATGAAAGTGGGTAGAAAAATGGCCTCGGGTCTGGCTTTGCGGCCACGGCTCGAGGCCATTTTTTTACGTCGCTTTATAAACCAATATTGAGAAAAGCTATTCGTCCAACAAGCTTTTTCTCTTGATGACATGAGTTTTGTTCCACACGGCTGGTTCGTGTCCAACAAGCTTCTTTATTACTGGGTTCTCGTTCCACACGGCTGGTTCGTGTCCAACAAGCTTCTTTATTACTGGGTTCTCGTTCCACATTGCTGGTTCATGTTCAACAAGCTTCTTTATTACTGGGTTCGAGTTCCACATTGCTGGTTCATGTCCAACAAGCTTCTTTATTACTGGGTTCTTGTTCCACATTGCTGGTTCGTGTCCAACAAGCTTCTTTATTACTGGGTTCTTGTTCCGCATTGCTGGTTCATGTCCAACATGCTTCTTTATTACTGGTTCTCGTTTCGCATTGCTGGTTCACGTCCAACAAGCTTCTTTATTACTGGTTCTCGTTTCGCATTGCTGGTTCATGTCCAACAAGCTTCTTTACTACTGTGTGAGTTCTTGTTCCACACGGCTGGTTTCGTGTCCAACAAGCTTCTTTACTACTGTGTGAGTTCTTGTTCCACACGGCTGGTTTCGTGTCCAACAAGCTTCTTTACTACTGTGTGAGTTCTTGTTCCACACGGCTGGTTTCGTGTCCAACAAGCTTCTTTATTACTGTGTGAGTTCTTGTTTTTTAAAAGACACGCATTTCGAAAGGACTCGGTAGTGGATGAACGACAATAATAAAGCGTGTGACTCAAGACTTTTTGTGTTTCCCCAAGCTTGTTAAATAAATCGTCGTAAAAAAACAAGAAGAGCCCGGTTCGACAGACTCTTCTTGTTTTTCTACCCGTCGGACGTTTCGCAAAAGACATACAATTTTCACAAGACCCAAGTCATTCTGAAACGCCAATAATTTTCCAGTTCCTTGTTCCAGTACTCTGCAGGCATCTTGGTGACCGGTCTTTCCGAAGCCAACAGCAAGTCTCTTTCCGAGTGCGGCCGTTTACAAAACTGGCACGGTTGATTCTTGTGAAACAGTAAGCAAGTGGCGTGAACCAGTCTCTTGCAACAATCCAGTCGGAACGGAACGAGCATCGACTCGTGGATCTCGTAGTGCTGCTTGAATCTGATGTGGCAGTACGCGCACGACGACATTCTTCCTTTATCTAGAGAGTAGCCAAGACGAAAACTATTTTCCAAAAATTTTAAATGGGAGAAGAAGAAAGCTAATGTCTAATTGGTTCGATAACTGTCTTCAATAATTTTTGGATTCCGCCGACGATTGCGTTCCATCTGTGACATTCGTCGTCCCGGCAGAACGTACAAGTTCCAATGTTTCCGAGATTTGTCAACAACACAGGCTCGATGGTCTTGCAAATTCTTTTGAATTTTGATTTTGTCTCGTTGTTCACGACATACAGTCTTCCGACATCCATCTCTTCAATATCTCTTAACAGTTGACTGTCCCAATTATCGTTCCAGTCTTCGCTGTAGGAAAATATTCCATTTGTCAGAGTGTACGATCGTCCGCTGATGGCCAACACTGCCATGGATCCAGAATGATATGTGACTTGTCTCGTTCGTCTTGAACGCTGGTTTTGATACGGTTTTCGAGCTAATGATGAATTCAAGTGTCTCGATTGATGTCTCCTTGATTTTCTCGATTCGTTTCCAAATTCGTGTCGAACAGGATTCGATGACTCGTTCAGTCGTTTCTCAGGTTCATTTTGAATCGGCTTTGAAGATCTTGACTCGTTCGATGGCTTCTCTGGACCGTTTCGAATCGGGTCGGACAGCTCGTTCGATGACAATCGAATCGGTTTTGATACTCTCGGATCCTTCGGTGGCATCTCAGATTCCTTGTCTTTGGTCGATTCATCTTCTGATGGTTCGAACAACGGAGATGATGGTTCGAACAACGGAGATAAAGGAGACAAGGCTTCTCCAAAGAAATCAATTACGTTTTCCATCGTGCAGAGCGAAGAACAAAAATCAGTTCGTAAGGCAAGAGTCTCAGCTAACGAATGATTTCAGAACAGACGGCTCGCTTGCTCTTATATGTTGACAAGAAAAAATATAAAATATGAACTATAAAGTTATTTTTCCGATTCCAACGATCGAAGAAACACAAAAAGAATATTGCGCAACATCCGGTGAACGGTCCTATAAAAGGAAGCTCTCCGCGACGATCGAATCATTCAGCTTCGCAAATGTGTTACAACATGATGCGCGATCTTTTTCCCAGAGAAATTGTTCGAGTCTTGGAAGATCCAATTCTTCGTCGAGACAAGGAATTTTGTCAGCATCTTTTGGATCAACGCGAACGTGTCGCTCCCTTTACTATATGCCTGGTCGGAAAACGAATCTCCTGTCGTGTGGTCACCGAATGGACAGACAACATGATAAAAAATTTCTTCACAACGGCTCATGAATCGAATAAGATGAATCCATTCAATACGAAATTGAATTGGGATCTTGTCGAAAGACGCTTGTCCAGAAGTGTAGTCAAGCCTCAGCAAAAGTATACGGACATTCGCTTGTGTTACAGAATCGATGGACATCATTTCTTAGTCAAGCCGAGATTCACGTTCGGACAGCGAAGAGTAAAGTTCGATACGGCACACGTCATTCGAACGACGAACGTTCCGATGCTATTGTACGTCTTGCCGAGAGAATGCTTGAAACGGACCGAGACTGTAATTCAGACCGGTTATTTCAACAAATGCGACGAGTATTTTTACAACAAATTCATTTTACAGCCTGAAACTGTATACAAGATTCCAGAAAAGACGGTTTACGTGCTTTTGGCCGTGCAAAAGACTTTATTCTCTGTTCACGTTGTTCTAAACAAATTTTCTCAAGGAGAAGATCCGTTCCAGCATAGAACGTTTGTGAACGATCCGTACAAGTTACCACCACCGACGCCGTTGACTGGTCACGAATTTCCAGAACTAGAAAATAAGAAGTGAGATTCGGATTTCGGAACGTCCAAACGAAAACGCAATGATGTGGATTTGAAGCCAAGGAAAAGGTCGTCGAAACACGCATCGAGTGAAGAATTAAGAAGCTCGTCTGAAAACGAAACGTTTCTGAAGCCAATGGTGTCTTCGAAACCATTGATGTCCAACAGTGAAATTAAGAACGAAGACTCAAGAAGCTTTTCCAGTGATCAGACGATTGTCGAGCAAACGGTTCCACTCGAAGAATCGAGAAATGAAACGAACATCGAACCAGAGATTCCACAAGTCTTGTTCAGTTTCGAATTTTTAGACGTCAAGCCGAAACCCATTTTCAGCTACGGCCTTCGTAATCCTCAAGACACGGCAAAATGGTACGCGTTGGAGAAACTTTTGACTGGAATGGCTGACGATCGACAAAACATTTTGCCGGCTCATGTCACAAATTTTCGTCCGATAGCTTACACGGAAGAAAAACCATTGGACTTGAGCTGCAATCCATTCGGAATAAATTTGTTTGAAACCGTTCCAGAAACTGAGTGGCAAGTTATAGAATCTTGGTTACAGTCATTGGAAAACAAATTAACTTGAATAAAATACATTAGCTTTCTTCTTCTCCCATTTAAAATTTTTGGAAAATAGTTTTCGTCTTGGCTACTCTCTAGATAAAGGAAGAATGTCGTCGTGCGCGTACTGCCACATCAGATTCAAGCAGCACTACGAGATCCACGAGTCGATGCTCGTTCCGTTCCGACTGGATTGTTGCAAGAGACTGGTTCACGCCACTTGCTTACTGTTTCACAAGAATCAACCGTGCCAGTTTTGTAAACGGCCGCACTCGGAAAGAGACTTGCTGTTGGCTTCGGAAAGACCGGTCACCAAGATGCCTGCAGAGTACTGGAACAAGGAACTGGAAAATTATTGGCGTTTCAGAATGACTTGGGTCTTGTGAAAATTGTATGTCTTTTGCGAAACGTCCGACGGGTAGAAAAACAAGAAGAGTCTGTCGAACCGGGCTCTTCTTGTTTTTTTACGACGATTTATTTAACAAGCTTGGGGAAACACAAAAAGTCTTGAGTCACACGCTTTATTATTGTCGTTCATCCACTACCGAGTCCTTTCGAAATGCGTGTCTTTTAAAAAACAAGAACTCACACAGTAATAAAGAAGCTTGTTGGACACGAAACCAGCCGTGTGGAACAAGAACTCACACAGTAGTAAAGAAGCTTGTTGGACACGAAACCAGCCGTGTGGAACAAGAACTCACACAGTAGTAAAGAAGCTTGTTGGACACAAAACCAGCCGTGTGGAACAAGAACTCACACAGTAGTAAAGAAGCTTGTTGGACATGAACCAGCAATGCGAAACGAGAACCAGTAATGAAGAAGCTTGTTGGACGTGAACCAGCAATGCGAAACGAGAACCAGTAATAAAGAAGCATGTTGGACATGAACCAGCAATGCGGAAACGAGAACCAGTAATAAAGAAGCATGTTGGACACGAACCAGCCGTGTGGAACAAAACTCATGAAAGAAACTCGTTGGTCATGAACCAGCAATGTGGAACTCGAACCCAGTAATAAAGAAGCTTGTTGAACATGAACCAGCAATGTGGAACAAGAACCCAGTAATAAAATAGCTTGTTGGACATGAACCAGCAATGTGGAACAAGAACCCAGTAATAAAGAAGCTTGTTGGACACGAACCAGCCGTGTGGAACAAAACTCATAAAAGAAACTTGTTGGACATGCCGTGTGGAACAAAACTCATGTCATCAAGAGAAAAAGCTTGTTGGACGAATAGCTTTTCTCAATATTGGTTTATAAAGCGACGTAAAAAAATGGCCTCGAGCCGTGGCCGCAAAGCCAGACCCGAGGCCATTTTTCTACCCACTTTCATTTATTTTGTGAAAGTGGAAAGACAAAATATATATTTTTCAAAGATCTTCTAAGCTGTCGCTCCATGAATCCACGTCCATTTCATCGTCACTGGACCATGGACAATGACAGATGTTTTTGGTCGACTGTGGCTCTGGATATATATCGAGAAATGCCAAGTCCATCGAAGTTATCGGCGTGTCACAGTGCGGACACTGCCGATTTCCATCGTTCACCCAAGACTTGATGCACATGTGGTGAAACTTGTGCTCGCATATCCAGAGCACGAATGGTTCACAAAACGACTTGCATTTGCCTCGAACGAACGGAATTTCGCATGTCATGCAAGCCGGCTCCGGTTCGTGGATTGATCTCAGTTCACTTTCCACGTCTTCTGGCGGCACAGGTGGAAAATCAAGCTTTAGAAGCTCGTATTCCATAGACGCAAAGTCCGCAGAACATTTCGGACAACATTTGTTTTCGCCTCTGTATATATTGAATAGCATGAGACAATATGTATGGAAATAATGTCCACACGACAACAAATAAGGACGAGAATTCACAATTTTCTTGTGACAGCAATCGCAAATTTTAAAAGAACAAGAAGAAGACATGTTGACAGCACGAATTCAAAAATTCAGAATGAGCAACAACTGGCCGACACTTGTTTAAATATAAATGATTCCGGAAATCTGAAATTAGAAGATAAAACGACTTGTTCGAATCTTTGAAATGAAACGGATGTGGTCGTTTCCGGTTTCCGGTCGAACATCTTTAAATTGCGTGGCGTGAACGTTTCCGGTTTCCCGTCGATTATCTTTACAGTGCAGGCGTTTCCGGTTGCATTTCCTGTTGTACAAGTTCGAACATTGGGAATTGCGGTGACGTCACTCGTTTATGAAATAACGTTGGGTTTGTGGCCATTTGGATCGGGCCGGAAATCGAATTAAAAATAAAAGTCTAGCTAAAAAAAATACCAGTGGCGTGTTCCATTATTAGTAGGCAATATGAAATACTTTATGAGCAATTCTCAGTTTGGTTTGGATGAAGCGCTTTGCGTGTACGATTAGAACGTAAGTGATGACGTCATTGGGTGACGCCACTCGTTTATAAAATGACGTTGGTTTGTGGCCATCTGGATCGGGCCCAAAGTCGTATTTAAAATAAAGCTGTACCTAAAAAGAAATTCAGTGGCAGCTACCATTGAAAGCAATTTGAAAATAGAACTAGGACATACAACAAGACAAGAGAATTGGAAATATAAAGAATATTGAAACGAGAAAAAAAATTTTTTTTTTTTTTTTACTTGTATACTATTTTCTTTTCTCGTTCCAATATTCTCTTTAGTTCTAGTTCTCAGTTCTATTGTCTTGTTTTATTACAATTCTTCTGACACGTCTTTCGTACTTGATTCTCTGCTTATTCTACACGTCCATTGAAGAACGATTCTCGTCTATAGGATTGTATTCGTTCTGGCGAAAGCAACGGATTCTGGAAATGGTCTTCCGAAACAAAGCTTGTGCATACGGTGGTCACTGTAATTGTTCTTGACGCATCGTCCGCTGACGAGCGACTGGTGTCTCTTGATTCTTGCTGAGCCTCAGCACAAGCGCTTCTTCCAAAACAGCATTCGAGTTCCGTTTTCTAAAGCTTGGGCATACGGTGGCCTCTGTAAATGTTCTTCACGCTTCGTTCGCTGACGAGCGACTGTTGTCTCTTGATTCTTGCTGAGCCTCAGCACTAGCGCTTCTTCCGAAACAAAGCTTGGGTGGCCTCTATAAATGTTCTTGACGCTTCGTCCGCTGACGAGCAATTGGTGTTTGTTGATTCTTGCTGAGAGAATTGTCACGTGTAATCTTTAGCACAAGCGCTTCTTCTAAAACAGCATTCGAGTTCCGTTTTCCAAAGCTTGGGCATACGGTGGCCTATGTAAATCTTCTTCAGGCTTCGTCCACCGACTGGTGTCTCTTGATTCTTGCTGAGCCCCAGCACAAGCACTTTTTCCGAAACAGCTTTCCGTTTTTCCAAAGCTTGGGCCTGTGTAAATGGTCTTCACGCTTCGTCCGCTGACGAGCGATTCGTGTCTCTTGATTCTTGCTGAGAGAGCTCGTCCACCGTTCGAAGAAGCTTGTGATCTGGTGTGCTCGTTGGTCGTATCGTGGTCCTTGCAAACGTCCACGTGTGTCTTTATTCTTGTCGAGATGATCGCTCGTTTCATTTTCCCAAAATCTGGGTGGCCATCTTAAACGAGTTTCGTTTATGGACGACTTGATCGTTTCGATTGACACGTTCTCCACCACACGGTTTCAATTGAAACAGTGGCACAAGGAACGTGAATTTTACACAGAAGCTTGTTTCCGAATTCCTGGATATTCTGAAACTGTTTGTACGATGCGTATTCCTTTATTGTTCCGACGTGGCTCACGAATAAAGTAGCAGAATCTTGAGAACTGGTCCCAACTGATCGTGTGGCCAAGAAGCGCAATTCTTTCTCTCGAGTGACATGAATCAAGTCTGTGAAGAAATCGGTCGAACGTCTTCTTTTGGCATTGAGAAATTAAATGAACGTGTCCCATTCTTGGTTAATTGTGCGTCGTAAAAAATTCGCAGAGAGCGCACACGAGTGCAACTCTCTGCGAATTTTTTACCCCTTTAATTTCTAAGGCTAAAGGGCTAACCTTTCAAGGCACGTTCTTAGATTTTCAGCAGCTCATCAATCGTTGCCTTGGGAAAATAAAACACGGCTGGCAATATGTTTCGAAGATAACTGACTGTCCATGGCTCGTCACTGGCGATGCTGGACTCCCAGCCATCGTCTCCTTTCAGATATTTTTGGTACAAGTGGTCCTTCAAGAATTCGTCCAAATCTTTGATGGGAACGACGAATTTTCGACCGTCGTTTGTCTTTGGCATTTCGAAAAAACTCAAGCCGGACACGACTGAGATCTTGTTTCCGTCGAATGTGCTCGTGAATTCTAATTCACCAGCAACAGTTTCGCCGGCTTCTTGAATCAGCTTGATTCTTGCCACAAAATTCACGTTCACTGACATGTTCTAAACGGAGAAGAGAAAATAAAAACGATCTGAACGTGTTGAAAGCTGAGAAGAAAATGTGAGAAGCATCCGTTTCGACTCTTCCTTTTATACAGGACAAGCCGGAAGTTGTTATCAACATGAAGATCTTTGGCTCTTGTTTTCAACGTCGTACGCTAGAAAAGAAAACTTGTGACGATTCTCATCGACGTTCCAAATTTAATGTTCGATTGTTCCTTTTTATACGAGACGAGTCTTTATCAACATGATTATCTTTGGCTCTTGTTTTCAACGGCGTACGTTAGAAAAGAAAAGAAAAAACTTGTTGTGACAATCGTTCCAAAATTGGTTCGTTGTGTGTCGTAAAAAAATCGCAGAGAGCAGCGCACATATGTGCTGCTCTCTGCGATTTTTTTACCCCTTTAATTTATTTTTTATTACGATGGCTAAAGGGCTAACCATTTCCACAGGTCGACTAGTCGAATTTTAAAAGTTCGTCAATGATGTGCTTTGGAAAATGTTGAACCAATGGAAGGTAGCATCGCAAATAGCTTAATGTCCATGGCTGATCGCTTGCAATTATTATTTCTTCTTGAAATAAATGTTCTTTTAAAAAGTTTCCAATTTCATGGAATGGTACAACGAATCTTTTCACGTCGTCGTCATTTGTCTTTGGCAGTTGGAAAGACGTCAATCCGGACAAGACCGATATCTTGGATCCGTCCACAACGTTAATGAATTGCAATTCACTGGCAACTGTTTCGCCCTTGTCGTTTTGAATAGTCTTTAGTCTTGCAACGTAACTTGTACTGAAACTCATTTTCGTAAGAGAAGAAAACAATTCGTACGCTTTGAAAACTGAGAATCAATTGTGACACGATTTGGTTCGGCTCTTCCCTTTTATACATGACAAGCAGGAAGTCGTTATCAACATGAAAATCTTTGGATCTTGTTTTCAACGACAAACGCTTGTTGTGACAATTGTTTCAACGATTATCGTCTCATTAATTCGTTTTGAACGAACCTGTTGAAAACAAACACTTTGACCATAGCACAATGACATTTTTCCGATTCCATAATTTCCGTGTGCCAATTGCATTGCCATTTTCTGTAGTCTTCTTGATTCGCCAACACGTTGAATTTCGGACAACCGTGGATTTCCAAATTGATATTTGGAATATTTAAAACGTCCAATAGTTCTTTTTCGTTTCGACCGCCTTTGTATGCCACGACATCTTTATTTGCGTTTTTCGTTTCGTTGTAAAATGATTCCACAATGTCTTCGAGCTCGTTCAATGGCTTGACGTCCCGTTCTTTAAAGTCGGGTCGAAATCTTAGTCCATGAATTCGTTTGCTGCCATATTTTGCAGTCCGCCAATCTTTCGGGCTCAGATAAATGTCACATAGGTTGAATCGAAATCCGTACGGAACTGGATTTTCGTTGGTGGCTTCAATCAGTCCGAGTTCTCGACACAAGAAATTTCCATCGTGTGCGAATCCGTCCATGTCCATGATCGCGCAAATCGTATCCATTGTTTAGTTTCCGTCGGCCTCTTTATTATACGAGTAGCACGATTGCTGTGAGACTGTTCGATAACCAAGACCACTGAGTTCAATGGGAAAGATCCAGAGACTCGGTGGAACTGAAGCTCGAGCGAAATGCCGTCTCTTCTTAAACCCAAAAGTTCGAAATTTGAAATATGAAACGTGAAACATATTTCATATTTTATCATTTCCGTACAAGGTGAAAGACGCATCTGGTCAGAGGAGCAACGGACTTGACAGGACGCACGCAACGCTTGTGAAATTTGTCTTTTTCAAACTACGTGACTCTTGATTTCAGAATCTACAATCGTTCGCCTAGTTTTAATTTTACGTGATACAAGAAATACTCGTTCGGATTTAATTTGAATTTCACGTGTGTTTCGTTCTTTTCAAAGATCCGCATTTTCCGATGTGATCGAAATTCGAAAGGGTACCGGTGCTCACACATTTATTAGACCGACTGTATATAGGTCAAATATATTTTAAAGCAAATGTCAAGGTCTATGAACTTTGATTTATCATTTTGTACTATTTTACTTTATGATTAAGAATGAGAGATATTTTAGTTAAGCTAATGTTTGAAAATAATGGTTGTTTATTTCAATTTATAAGGAAAGAATTGACTATTTTTTTAGGTTAAAAAGCAAAAAACGTCTTAAATTCAAGAAAAATGTTAACAGTTACTACAATTCCTAATCAATATTAATCTAAGTAATTTAATATAATATTAGGATAAAACACATCAGGCGTTTGCATGTTATGAAAAATGTATAAAACAGGCTAACTTTTACTTCGCCACTGGATGTAGTCTCTGCAATGCGTTTTTTCTGTGTGTTCAAGACTACGCCGATGGCCATTCTGCACCAATATATATTTAGAAATTTTATCGATAAAATTTGAAAATCATTAATATACACTTCACTAAATTGAGAGACGGTTTACTTTCATCTAATTCAATGAAACTGTGTTCTTGCCCTAAGACATTTAAGTTATATTTACTTAAGTAAAAAAGCTTAATTTATTAGGAAATTAAGAGGGGCAAGGCAATAACCATTGCCATTAATACATCTGATGTGAAAGATGCTGCAATTGGTTTAACTTTGGATATCGCCAGAGATACTATCGTCTTTGAAGATATGTTTTAAAAATCACTGCTGGCAATTCAAATCAACTACCAATTGCAACATTTTTGTCGCCAACCTGCTACTCGAGAGCCACAGGTGGTTCTTTGAAGGATTATTTGTGGCTCTCGATTAATGTACTCTAGTTCCCATTTTATTTTTGTGTTATTATTTCTTAAAAAATTGCGATCGTTCCGTATGTGTTTCAAAATGTCTTTTAAATTGCTGACAACAAATATGAAAGACTAAGTGCAATGTTAAACAACTTTCAATTTCCTTCAAGTTAATAATACTATGACTCTTCGAAAACTGTGTGAATGAACTTATACAGTGGCGTAAACTTCCGTAAGCTTGATTGCCTCTGCTCTAGAGAAGAAAAAAATTTTCGAATTACTTTCAGGATAACCTAGATGCACATAACATGCATGACAACCTTGCATTCTTAATCCTGAATTTTTGCACCGTTTGTAGTTGTCTTGTGCTAGCTAGACTGGCATTATGAGGTGCGCTGCTTCACTTTTCCAACTGAAACATATTTTGATGTGGAGTCTGAATTCATCAGTACACACATGCCATAGCTACCCGTTCATAGGGTAGGCTCTACCACTCACAACCCATTCATACAGGGAAAGAACAATGACAGGATAGATAGAGAGAAAAAGTACATTTATGCCCGAACTGGGATTGGAACTCAGGATCTCCCTATCCGCAGTCATGCACGCTGACCACTAGACAAGTGAACTGTGCCGTTTGCAGAAATTCCCTGGTATAAAAATTAGCATTGCTTGCATGCTCTTTATGACTAATCCTCTCAAGAAGAAAGAATCTGTCATTCTATATGAATATATATTGACTCCTGTAGTGCTATGTTCTGTATTAGATAAATTTGAAAAGATATTAGCGAAATAACATGACTTCGAAAATTGAGCGGGAAATAATAATCCATCTGTACTTTACTTAATCTATGTGTATCTAAAATAGAAACATATACTTATTTGTAATGTGGTTCCCTTTGATAGCTATCAGTTAAGATCATTATCTTATTTTTACAGTAGTACAGTTCTCAGAGGTACTCTTTTATTCAGCACACTTTTAACTATTTAAAAGTAATTTAATTTCATGTTCATGAGTGTCAATTTGTTAAAAAGAAATAGAAAGTTTCTAAAAGTCTCTAAAATATTCGTTTCAAAGCGAATGAATCATTAAGAAATCATGACTAATTCACAGAATATATCTATGCTTTACTCTTTACAAAGATCTGAAAAAAAGTAGGCGTGGTATATATTTTGTCTCAATGATCGACAAGTTAAACACGGGCAACAAAATAGTAGTTCAATGTCAAATAAATTGTGATCTCTTTAAAATTAAATTGCTTTATGTTTAATTGACACATACAGTGAAAACAAAACACGTAAACACATCTTGATTTTGCCATTATAATACTGAATGGTTTTGCTGGAAACTTTGTAAGTAGTGTGGTATAAATATTTGTACTATTTAAATTTAGAATTTATAATCTTCTTACTAATAAACTTCGTTAATTTTATTATTCGTTAATTTTAATATGCTTGTTTTACTCCTTACAAAGAAAGAGCTGAAAAATGTAGGCGTGGTTTATATTTTGTTGTAGGCGTGGTTTATATTTTGTCTCAATGATCGACAAGTTGAACGCGGGCAACAAAATAGTAGTTCAATGTCAAATAATTTGCGATCTCTTTAAAATTAAATTGCTTAATGTTTAATTGACACATACAGTGAAAACATAGAACACGTAAACGCATCTTGATTTGGCCATTATAGTACTGAATGGATTTGCTGGAAATATTGTGAGTGGTGTGATATAAATATTTGTACTATTTAAATTTAGAATATGAACTCTTCTTACTACTAAACTTCGTTAATTTGATTATTCGTTAATTTTAATATGCTTGTGTTACTCCTTACAAAGAAAGAGCTGAAGAAAAGTAGGCGTGGTTTATATTTTGTCTCAATGATCGACAAGTTAAATGCGGGCAACAAAATAGAAGTTCAATGTCAAATAATTTGTGATCTCTTTAAAATTAAATTGCTTTATGTTTATTTGACACATACAGTGAAAACATAGAACACGAAAACACATCTTGATTTTGCCATTATAGTACTGAACGGATTTGCTGGTAATTTTGTGAGGGGTGCGGTATAAATAATTGCATTATTTAGATTTAGAATTTGTACTCTTCATGCTACCAAACTTCGATAATTTTAATATCTACCAGTTATTGGTAAATGTGTATAGTTATAAATAGTATTAAAATATGCATAGGAAGATATAAAAATAGTCATCAGTCTATCTTACGGCTAACAGTTCGTCGCTGTTAGCTGTAAAAAAAAAAAACTGGCGGATAAAGGAAATGACATTTTTTCCGACAAAACTTTAATCCGGAAACAGTCTGGTAATCCGAACGAATGGCACTCTCATGGCTATTGAATTCATTCTTCTCACCCCCAGTAGTTTTAAATACCGCGAAGTCGTATTGAATTCTGATTTGTATCCGCCGTTCTTTTGTTTCCTTTGCCCGTCAACAACGGTGAGTAACATTTGTGTAAATAATGTGAATTTCTTTATATTCAAGAGTTACAGTTCTTAAGTTAATTATTTGATAATATACGTGATGTTATATATATATATATATATATATACATATATATATATATATATATATATATATATATATATATATATATATATATATATATATATATATATATATATATGAGATATAAAATATGTGTTTTCATCATTTTCTTTTAATTAAAAAGCAATTTTTTATGTGACCGAACAAAGATCATTTCAATGATTTACTGGTTTGGGTTCATCGCATGCGTTAACTTAAAATTTATTTGTTGGTATAACGCTGTATAATATTATAATTCAATGCTTATTTTAGATTCCTGTTTTGTGTCGCAAATTGAAATCAATTTTGTTATTTATTCAGTGTTCATGTGTGTGGTTTATATAATTAAAAGATATTGTACTTTTAAAATAATTTTCTATGTGTTTCATTGTTTTCATTAAAACGTTTTATGCTGTTCATGATTGATATGCTCATTAAAATCATATCAAAAAGATTATACTGGTTTGGGTGTACATATTTGTTAGAAATGTATTTGTATGTAATCATGGAATAGAATATGCTTAATCATATTTTAATTCAATGTGTTTCTCCGGTATCTTTATATCGAAAATTGACATCGGTTTTATCTTATGTTGTATGATTTTAATTAATTCATAAAATAATACATTTTTCGAAATAGTTAATTTTCTACATATGTCTAATTTTTTTCATTAAACAGCACTTTTTCCCCACATAAAAAACATGGAAAAAATAGTGATGTGATGGTGCAAGGTCAGGTAAGTAAGGAGGAGAGCATAACTTGTCTTATCAATTTGCTGTGTGGTATTACTGGCTACCAGCGCCACATGCGATCTCACAGTATTGCCCAAAAACTGTACACCTTTTGAGTTAACCAGGGTGTTCAGTCCTTCTGTTGTAAAGCTTGTTGTGCATGTTCGAATTACTGCAAGTACAGGTCAGCTGTGACCGTTTGCCCCTTTGGTAGCAGCTCATAGTGAACCATTTGAATGGCTAAACCACCTGACACCACTGTCATCACGATATGTCTCCTGACCTGAATTTGTGAAACAATGCCTCAGTATTTTCATTCACTTACTATCTTTCAACACCTGACATATTCACTGACTTGATGCAGCAACTGATAACCCACTTTGAAGTTGTAAAACAAACATTACCAAGTGAGCTCTTATTCTGATTTACAGAACGATTACCTTTGGTGCCAAATTTGTCCAAAATTTTTTCTGGTCATCTGGAATTTTGGTAATCCTTTTGATCAAAATCTGAAGCTACCATATTTAATTTTAGTTCAACCATTTTATGTTGTGTGTTTTCTCATCAGAGCATTCTCTTTGAAATATTTTTGTGATTCCTGCTGCATGGGGAATGTCTGAGGTGAGTACAAGAATGTTTGGAAAGAATGTTGTTATGTGGTATGACAAGAATGTATATTTAAGGCGTTTGTATGGATTGGATGAAAAAAAGGAGACTTTGGAGTTTGGTATAAAAGCTGGTTTGATTGTTGATGTGAGTATTGTTAGTGTGGTAAGGATATGAAATTGGTTAAATGGAAGGATATAAGTGATGAATATGAATAGAGGTGTAAATTTAAAATGAAAGAACATGAAAAGGAGTGTGAGATAGGGTTCATTTTTTAATTGAGCAGATTAACGATGAATGAAATTTTAGTTTAGATATATATGTGGGTGAGTGAGAGTAAAACTGACTCTAATATGAAAGAGAGTAAATGTTCTTCAAAGACTGTTCTTCATTTTCAGTCTTTTTGCCGTAAGGTTTATATGAAAGAAATAATTGAAATCAGCATTAAATTGGTCGAGACAGTGTGATTGTTGAGATAGATGAGAGTAAATTTGGGGTAAACGTAAATCTAATCGGGTTAAATGTGTAGAAGGTAAATAGTTTATGAAAGTTGTAGATGATAGAATGTCTGATAATTTGTTGAGTATGATTAGAGAGTTTATTCTTCTGAGTTCAGCAGTAATTTCAGACTGCTGGAAGAGTTGCGATTGCCTCTCTAACAAAGTCTTTTTATATCTGAAGGTAAATCATAGTCTGAATTTTAAGGACCCAGACAGGTGCCCCCACTAATACAATTGAAGGATCGTAGGAAGCAATGAATCGTGACATGACAGTGTCAAAAGCTAAAAATGGACTAGATTACTATGTAGCTGAATGTGTGTGGCACAAGAAAAATAAGTATATTTGCAACAAATTTATGGCTTTCATCGATTCAATATTGCGTATATACCCTCCACAAATAGCTGATGAAGAGCTAACAGAGAATTAGAGCAGGAGGTGACAACGGTAAACAGGAGATACGTATGTCTATTGTTCATTATTGGTTTAATTAATAATAAATTAAATGGGCATAAAATTAATTTCACATGACTATTGGCCGATGTGAATTCATTAATATAAAATTTAGTCAAATAATTTTATGTTAATATATCAACTATATAATTTTACAATAGGTGTTTAAAATCTATACACCTGCATATTTTGTTAATTTTGTAAAATTACACCAGTAAAATTAACTGAGCATATTATATACTTTACACTTTACACTATACACTTTTCCGGGTATAATTTCAGTTATTTTTTCCAAATACTTACTTACAAGGAGGTAAATTTTCTATACTTCAAGACACCGATATCCCTTTTTGACCGCATCTTTATAGAATTTCTATTTATTTCTTTGGTGCATATTGCTTAAGTAGTAAAGGCTAAATGTTTCTCTAGACCATCTGAGTGTATATTGTGATGTTTTCCCAGATTTAATACAACAGCAGTCGAGAGCCCGCATTCGTGACTTTAATTTCTATTTCGTCTCTAACCACATTATCAGAGATTTCTTTTTGTAGATATTTACTAAATCTTAGAAAAGTTGGGCCTCCCCACCACAAGTGATTATTAAACAGTTTCGACGGATTGACACCTCTACTTATATAATCAGCTCCATTATCTTGTGATGAAATATGTCTCCACTTCTCAAGATAAGAAAGCTCTTGAATTGTGGCCACATGGTTTACTGCAAAAGTTTTCAATAATTATGATAGTTTCTTGATCTAAGAAAGAAAACAATTATGCTGTCATTCTAGTAATAAGTTTTAACATAGTTCCAATCGAAGGGCTGATTTAATTCGTCGCATAAACTTTACAAAGGTTCAAAGCACCAATCGAGAAAGTAATCTTCTTCTGTTGCGCTACTCTCACTTGATGCATTTTTATAACAGCTCTAAGAAGACATTGTGGCAGCCTGAAATCTCATCCAATGAAACGTGGAAGGAAAATATAAACATAAAGGTTAGCACTATACTAAAATTATAAATGTTGCAACATTTTCAATAAAAACACTTAACTTAGAAAGTTGTAAATAAGTTTTATGAATAAATGTGTAATAAGTTTAATTTTTAAATTTATATTATATAATGATCACACACATAAATAACTCAAATAACAATCAAAATATATTTAACGAGAAAATACTTTCAATTAATGTAACAGAAATAAGTAAGGTTAATTAACTATCTATTGAATATATAATTTTTGAAAACTGTAAATTAAATTTAAAAAAAAACTGAGACGACAGCACATTTGTATCTTCCATTTAAAGGCATCTGTTATCATTATCTTGAATATACACATAATAAAGAACAAAAGAAGGAATAAAAAAATATAGCAGATAACCTTTCCAACTATCAATAAAATATAGGCATAAAATCTATACTAATCACAAGAGAATGAAAGTTAGTTGGTTAACAAAAATTTCAAATGTGTAGGGATTGTTTACAAATTTACAATACTCCATAATACATGATGAAAGATGTTGAATATACTTAAAAAAATCCCAAAATTTATTTGTAACTGGTACCATACCAACAGAACATCATACTTCATAATTTGTTATAGATAATGTCATTATAATTTTTACCGCATATTGAAGATATATTCAACTTGAAGTAAAAGCAAATGAAAATTTATCCTTTCAGAGGATACTACAAAATTATAGGATAATATCTGACACAAATATATAATTACTGTAAGCTTTATTGAGCTTTTAATTGATTTAATAATTCTAGATATATGATTGATTACTGAAATTACCAATTTCATTTTTATTATGGAAAAATTAATAAATGATTGATAAAAATTAATAAAAAATATCTACATTTTCATCTATCCATATTTAAAGATGTGTTTTGGAAAGCTTGTATAAAATATTTGCAATTAGCTCAAAAAAATCATTCGTAAAATTTAAAAAAATCAATAAGCACATGAGAAATATTTTTGGAGTCTCAAATCAATTGACTCACATAAACTCTTTGATTTTCAGCTGAAAACGACAAATTAGATTTCTTTTTATATTTTTCAATAATCGATATCATTCTTTTTTAACATTTGTGATTAAATGTTTAAAAAACTTAAATAAGTTCCAAGTGAAATTTTCTCCGAAAGAAGCTTAAAAGTGACCAGCGATTAAAAACATTCTGTCATTATAATCTGTAAGAAAAATTAATGCTGTAAAATTAATTTAAATATTAAAATAAGAATTTTAATAAACAATGAGTAATGGTTAGATGACCAACTAAGAAATTCACCAGATCAATCAGAAAAACAAAATGCATTTTTAACTTCTGTTACTTAAAATAACATTTTACTTTATTTTGTTTGAAAGTTGAAATAAAACATTTCATTAGTTTTGTTTCATATAATAAATGAATGTGCTTTCAGATCTATCATTTATGATAGTCAAGTATGCATTGGAAGAAATTTGTAACTGCACTGAAGCGAATATCAAAATTCCTTTCGATTTTAAACGAGACAAAAACTGTTAATATAAGCTAAACAAGGATAAGGATAAGTTTCTTTTATTTGTTTGCATTTTTTATTGAAGGAAAAAATAATCATTTACTCGAGCTTCCAAATCTAGGTTATGGATAATAGTAAAGTACACACATTTCTACTCGATAATATATTCATCAGTATTGAAATGCTTACAGTTTTAGTTTTCCTTTTTCCGGGTATTCAAAATATAGAATGATACGCTGGAATATTATATTTATATTAAGGAGAGTTACAAACTCAAATCACATTTAAGTAATCATTAAGACTGAATATTCAAATGCTAAAATGAGATGACACAATGATTTATCATATTACCTGTATGAATTTAGAGGCAGGAAAAATATTTTCTCAAATATATTTACCACTTTAGACACATTACTTCCTCCCAACATATATGTGCAATTCAACTGAATAACTTCATATCGATATAAATAAAATACTAATTCTCTAATTGATAAATTACTGTCTGGAGTTGCACTGAGATTAACGGAACAAAATGAAATCAATATATAAATTTTTTTTTTTAATTTATTTATTGATTTCATCAAGAATATTTTTTTTATTCTTGATATTTCACAAAAAAATAATGAAACCCACGGAATATTTACGATTATTGGAAGCTTTCGTTTGATGATGACGAAACAAACATATAGAGAAAGATATTCTACAATAAAACAAAATACGTGCGCTTATAGCACAACATGAAATCTTCAATGGAATAAAATTATCAATCTTCGCAGAGAAGAAAGTTCTATGAAATGGAAACGCATTTCCACGCATAACATTTGACTATATTTTACGAACATTATAACGGCACTTTCATAGGAATCATCCCAAGGGAGATTGCTCTGTATGTGTATCATTAATAATGGGTATCAGAATCTTATTAGAATTTAATATTCTTGTTATCCTTCAAAAAATAAAGCCGTCAAGTGAATCTTTTTATCCTCACACGAATCTTTTGCTTATGTGGAAAAATTCGAACCATTCCTCTAGTTCACACTTAAAATAAGAATATTCTTTGATGTGTGATAAAATAACTTGTATTTATATTACACAATTTAAAATCACCCATGCATTGTAATAACAGCATTCACAAGCCTTTGATTCAACAGCAGCAAGGTCCTCAGATGGTATAAGCTGCATCGAAAACAGTTAATAGTTGATAAAATTAAGTACTTTAATAAATGACTGAATTACAACTAATTGAGAATATTGAGGTGAGTTAGAAAAAAACGGATTTTAAGCAAAGTTATGAAAACCATAATAAGAGGAGGCAACTAAAAATTAAAAACTACAATGCCTTTTAATTATATGAAGAGACTTGAGTGAAGAGTTTCGCTTATTGAAAATTACAATTTAATGTTACTTGAATCAAACCAATTTATCCGATGCCCATTAAGAGCAGTACAGACAATCAAAATGGATTTCACATTCAGTTGCCAAAATAATAATTAATAGAAATACAAGCACACGAAACATCACTAACAGGAAATTTTGATAATACAATGACAGTGGCAACAATTTAATAAGTCGGCGTGAGGGATTAGTTCGTATTTTGCTCACACGTATTCTCATCACCCATGAGAAGACCGACCGATCCTTTTATCCAGCAATTTGACTACTATATTAAATTAATTACCTGGTGCAGCTTTAGGGGATATACGGTTATTCGTGTTGCCTCCGCCAAATGACACATTTCCTCGCCTTCTTCGCCAAATCTAAGCGATTACAGTCACAGCATGGTAACCCAGCTACGATGAGCTGTAGGCGGAGCTATCGTTGCCCGGGGAAAATGTGATTGGGTGAAATAAAGGTGGAGAAATAAACATCATTATGACATGGAGTGAACGTAGTATATTTAGCAGCGTTTTTCTTGTTCTAAGATATTTCGTTCATAATTATATTAGGATTTTTCAGATAATTTTATAAAGCGATTGTCTTATTATATAATGGAAAAAAATTCAAAAAATAATTCTTTGTCATTTTGCACTTCAAATATTAAAAGTATTTTATCGGCATTAATAGACGTTCATTTACAAATATAAAAATCAAAAACATTTATTGTTAGTAAAAATAACTAAAAATAAAAGTTTTTGATTTTTATATTTGTAAATAACATAACACAATAAGTAACTATAAATATCATACAACAAAAACATAGACAACAATCTATCATATCTTTCATCCAAGCGTACATGATTAAATAAGTACTTTTCTTGTTGGTGTAACTCATTTTTTTAGAACAATGATTTTATTAATGCATTTGGTACCAGTGGTTATGACATTTCAATATTAATACTTGGACCTTTAAATGAAAAAGTTAAATATAACATAACCAATAGTATTACTTATCTTCTATAAATAAAATTATTTCATCAAAACTCATCATGTGCTTTTGAAAGCAATGAAAAGAGATTAGATAATTTAAATTGAAGCTTGCATGGTAGTTTAAGTACTTATTGATGATTTTCCCTATTTTTTCAGCAATTAAATTTAAAATTGTTTTTGCCATATTATATCTGATAATCATAAATTACATGAATAAAAATTAGCATATTTATACTTTATATCTTTTATCTGAAAGTATATAACATATTACATAAGTATCATTAAATACTATAATTTACATATGTATTCTCCTACTTACCAAAATTAAATATGTGTAATAAAGGAATAAATGTTTTTGAATTAAACCTGTGAATTAAATATATTTATTGTGTATATTTGTATGTTGAAGTTACTAATCACTAATTTTTTGCAATAGCATATTCAGCATTTCTCATTATTCAAACTCCAAATCATTCAAATATAAGATATTAACTCTTGTTAATGCAATAAAACCACTTATTTTGTAACATTTGCTGAGCTTATAATTTAATCTCCAAGTTTTTTGCCCAGATCACCTAAATCTCGACACATGAGTATATATTTATTTAACTGATTTTTAATTATTTCATTTATACAGTTTGTTTTGTAAGTTCATAAGATTATATAAGTAGTTACAAATATGCAAAAGAAACTAAAGGGTTGTAACAACTAAAAATCAATTTATAAAAAACTATTATCAATAATTATGGATATTTGTCTTCAACTCTTATTACTAACATCCGTGCAATTTGTAGGTTTATTCTTGTGCATAAAGAATTTTGGCAAGAGATTTTCCCACGCTTTCTTGAGAAATTTTGATCTGAAAACTCAGCAAACTGAGTCAGAATTAAGGCATTATCACTCTTTCTTGCAAATCTCTTTAAATTAATTCACATTCATTACTACTTGCATCTAAATGTATGTGCAGAGTTGTACTGACCATTACTGTAAATATTGTTAAAAGTGTGTGTATAAGTATTTATATTACTAATCTAATCTAGAAAATGTGGGAACAAGTGTATGGAAAAAAAAGAAATTTTTACTTATATCAATTTATGAAATAATATTTACTGTTTGTGTATACTTTATAATTAAAATAATCTAGAAATATTTTCGGCAAATAAACTCTACTAAATGTATGGATTATTCAAGAATATGCATGCAAGATATCTGACCTTGTAAATAGTCCCTATTTATTTTTATTTATAAAGAATATGAATGAGTGTGATGTCACGCGGCTTGGTCATACCAGATGAAAATACATGGCTCGACGATTAACCAAATGATAGGTAAATGGAAATAATTGTTATATCCTCATTAAAATCTTTCCCTGTGACTAATAATTACTCCCCATTGGCAGTCAAAGCTAATAAATTGGTGGTGAGCGCCTGGAGCACTGGAACTCGGTCATCCAAAGTGGCAAGAAGAAGTGGATCTAGTGTTTGTTAGGTTCCTAGCCTAAATGGCCATGTACCTTCTGTTCCTAAGAAATTTTTCTACACCTAACTTTAGTTGAGATTAACATAATGATTTCAAAACATAAGGTTATTTAAACACAAAAGATTAAGAAAATATTTTGCTTAGGTTAAAGTGCTCCCAACGAGAGTTCTTTGCATGATATTGAATAAACATAAAAAAGAAAAATTGGCAACCAAAGTGGCAACCAGCCTCCCTTGAGAAATTTTGAGTACAAATACCACAGGAAGTTAAACTGCTTTTCCCACATCTGGTAATAATTTAAAATCGATCAACAAACTAGGGGAGATAACACTTTTCCATGAACCAGAATATCTCCTGTCAATAAAGTAAGCAATTATAAAATGATCTATCGAGACACAGATGCTGTTTGCGTTTTACCCAGTTCATGGGAATTTGAAGGATATCTATTTTGGTGCTCTCCCACAATAAATAGTAATATAATATAAACTCATAAAGATATTATAATGCAAGGATGGATATTATAATGAAAGGCTGGATTCCAATTATAAAATGATCTATCGAGACACAGATGCTGTTTGCGTTTTACCCAGTTCATGGGAATTTGAAGGATATCTATTTTGGTGCTCTCCCACAATAAATAGTAATATAATATAAACTCATAAAGATATTATAATGCAAATAATAAAAGCACTTTCTTTAAAATAATTCAAGTTGTAAATAGTTCTGAAGATTTAGGTTATGCTTTTTAATTTGAAACAACAAAAATCGAATAAAAATAATCAGAACTCGAGAATTGGATTCAGAAATGTAACAAGAAAATAATAAGACTTGCTATAATTTATAAATAATTTAAAATAATTATTAATTTTACATATTAATATAATTATTTTCAAAAATGTATATTTTACAGCAGTGAATGATGTTAATATATAATATATATAGATTAAATGTATTTATAAATAACAGTGAGTTAGGATAAATTAATTAGTTATGCATACATTTTATTTGCCATTAATGATGAATTTCATTATTTACTTCATCAGTGTTGATCACTTCAAGTTTTTCAAATTCACTGCTTAAAAATGCTAAGTCACTCCAATTATTTTGTCCCATGGTTGATCGTATATGTCAGAATTAATTTTAATTTACTGAACGAACGTTCACAGCTAACAATTGACGTTGAAATAGTAAAAATTGTCTGTACACTCATAATTTTAATAACATCTTCACCATACTAGATTATGCAAGTTAAAAGCTTCAATGGAGTTTAAGATTTAATTTCTTTGGAGCATTGAATTATATACTTATATATTTTTTATAATAAAATCATAAATATTCTCAGCCAAAACATGTAAATTTGTATTATTTTTTATTTTTCAAAAACTGATACACTCAGTATTTAAGTTTTCTATTGAATAAAATTCTTATTGGGAATTAGACTTTTAATTGTTGTTCCCGATCTAATTAGACCTCGTGTAAAAAAGATCGTTTAAGGACAAACAAATCAATACAGGTATTCATACTAGACAAGAATTTTAACATTCTTATCTCATGATTATGCGAAATTTTCTCAGTCGTTTACTTTACCAATGATGAATGTCTACTTATTTTTAATTTTTAATAGGACATTCTTACGATTTTAAAATATTTTTTTTATTCAAAAGAGTTTGTTTTTGTTTTTTCATATTGTTTTACGCAATGGCATATTTTCTTTTTGATTCAATAATTTATACATTAAGATCTTTTTAATTTTTTACAGTGCAGAATCGGCATAAATCGAACATTATTTTTTACAATAATTATGCCCGATTTCATTATATTCCTCCAGAATGATTTCTCTTAGGCTAAAACAGGTTTTTGTTATAAATTGTAATAATTAAAAATAGGTTTTAAATAAGTAAATGTAAAGAATACAAGCTAGACAGAAAACGAAATTCGATATTTTTTTTATTTTTTTTTTTTTGTTCCAAAAATCAAGATTTTTAAAAGTCAAAATTTTCGAACCAAGTTCATCGTTTTTAACAAAACCATATTACTTAAGAATGTTTAATCCTTGTGATTTCTAGGTTTTTAATTAATTTTACATTAAATCTAATTTTAATATAAAAATTGAATAGCTTGCTCGTAGAATTATCATTTTAAACACTTATATAATTTTATAAATGATCGACAAAAAATGGAAAATCTTAGTTTTAAAAGATATGTTTTTAGGTAAATAAAATAATATAGGTTACATGAATTTTTGTTGAACGTTAAAAAATAACTTTGTAAAATTAATTTAATTCGATCAAACTTGATTTTAAAACGAATCATAAAACTTTAAATAAAATTTTAACATTCACAACTGTAATTAATATTTTTAAATTTTTCTTCATAATGAAATTATTTTCATAGAAAAATTATATTTATGTCAGTATCATGCTAATACCTGAGCTTCGTTTACCTTTTCTGATGAATATATATCTTGTGACAAGATTGTATTTATCTGTAAATGGAAACAAAGCTTAGGTATTAGCATGATGCATACTTTTACTGAAGACACAAATGTTTTAAATGTAAATATTTGCAAATTAATATTATAATTATATTTTCAAGGTTTATTTATTACATTTATCTATAAGAACTAACTAAAAATATGAAAATATATCGAGAGATATAAAATAATCAAAAACATAAATCTTAACACGATGAAATTAATTTTAATTCTATATCGTAATATTTGGTTAATAATTTTTGATTGGAATCAAATATTCAAATTTAAAAAATAAGGTTTTAAAACAATATTAATTTTCTAAAATGTATAGAATTTTCGCCACTTAGTAACCACTTGTTCCAACAGATGTTTACAAAATGCACATCTGTTTCAGAAACATAATAAAATGATGTTACCATAAATTAATGATCAAATTTAAATATATAAAAAGTGTTTGTATTTCGTAATAATAAACGTTATTTTGTATAAGGAAAACAGCAGAGAACAAGATAAATTATTTAATTTCTTAACTGTGAGGTTCAAAATTATTTTAATAAATGTTCATGTAAGCTTTAGGATATTTTAATATATATATATAATATTCCCTAAATATAATCATTGATTAAAAGTTTATGCTTCTTACAAATTCCGGAAAATATTAAATTTCCTTCATCAGTAAAAGAAATATTTTCATTTAATGATTTAAGAACTATATTTTAAATATTACTTTTTTTTATTTTCAAGCACTTAATAAATAACAGCAATACTAAAGGTTATACTTTACATTCCTGAAATAGAATATTACAAATAAACACTATGGTATGATCAATCCTTTCGTGTGTTTTAGAAATAAAATTTCAATGAGTAAATTCTGATATTAAGCGAAAAAGTTTGAGTTTGAATAAAATATCTCTAATATAAGAAATAAATTTTATAGTTGCGGTAAGATAATAAATTAAGATATTAGTTTTTAATAGGTTAACATTAAAGCAAAATCCTTCTCGAAATTTACTACCTCTGATCTTTTGCATATCAAGGTAGATATAGTTCGGTGAAGGGAAAAATATTTAATGTAGAATAAATTTGAATATATGTGAAAAAATGTGTGATATTAACAGTTTTATATAAAATATTTCATAACTAAATTATTATTCTAAATAGTAGCGTTAAGATTTCCCCATTTTTATTTTTGCTTTTATTCTCCTTCTAAAAACAATTTTCATGCGTGAGATATATTTATTTTAATATTTAGGCATAACAATTCAAGAAATACTAAAATAAATATAATAACAACATAGATTTCAGTAAGGAACGATATTTTTTACAAAATTATAGAAACAGAAATCATTCGGAACATGAAAAACTTACAATCAACATTTTTTCCCAATATTTAAACTGAAGTCAGTAGCTTACTATTTCCATTAAAAGCTATTGTTAGGCAATTAAGTTAGTTTATTATTTTTTCTAATTATTAAAAATATACAATTTTGTCAAAATTCTTCAGTTTGTAAGTATTAAAGCATTCAAACCACTTCTTTTAATGATTTTGAAAATTATTTGATGATTTTAGAAATATAATATTGATGTAGCACGGATTAAAGCTAATTATCAATTAAACAATGAATTAACTAGCTACTACAGATATTTAAAGGTTTTTCTGATTTTTTTGTTTAAAAGATATGATGCATTTAACTACTTTAGAGCAATGATTAAAATCATTTGATTCAATCTAATATTTTTTATTTTTTTATATCAGAAGAAAATTATATATATATATATATATATATATATATATATATATATATATATATATATATATATATATATATACATACTTTAGAATTTAAATACAAAAACTACTTAGTAATAAATTTCCATATAATATTTTCTAAATAAAGAAAATTCATATTTAGTGTTGCAAAAAATTATAACAGGGACTTGTAGAAATTTTCTAGCCGGACATTCACAAAGCAAACCACTAACACATGTTGGTTTCTTCAGCTGACAACGATTGATGGACTTCCCCGCTGTAAGTCATTACAATGAAATTATTTTGAGATGGTCTAGTGTAAAGCCGGAAATACGTCCCATCAATAATTAGAGGCTTTTGTATTCTTGACAAGAGCTAATGGGGGTGTTATACAGGGTGTTTCTTATTGATTAGTAAGGATTCAAATTTTAAGGACATCTAACGCAATTCTTCTATTTGTAATTTAATTTTAAGAATTTTTCATTAATGATATTTCAATTTTATGAAATTTCCCCTTTCTTTTGAGAGCTATATCTCATCATGCTATTGTTGTTAAAATACAATTAAAAGTTAACATTTTATATTTACAAAAGAAAATATAAAATTTTAATAAAATATTGTTTGTTAAATAAAAGGATCTAATATCTTATAAAAAATTAATAGAATATTAAATAATATTTCAGAAAATTAAAATATTAAAAAAAATTTCATTTTGATGTTGTTTAAATAGTAAATAACCACATCCAGAGAGAAGTGCTGATGACATATTTATCAGCCGAAGCAATATTAATTAGATATTATATTCTTTATTTGGAATAGAAAAGATTTATTTGATTAATCAATATTATAATTTTTTATAGACATGTAACTTGACTTCGGCTATATAACTTGACTATATAACTTTAAACTAAAATAGAAGACATTTCAAATGTTTAAATTTATAACTGCAAAAAGTATAAAAAATAAAGTTTCTTTTCATTAACTTTCCTCCTTTTCCATAATCATTTGCATATTTTTAGTACAGTTTTTATTATTTTTTGAGGTATTTTGTAAATTACTAGAGGTAATATTTTAACTAAAGACGCTTTGTTTCTTATTAAGAAAAAGCAATTTGACCAGTACATTTCGGGGATAATATTTTTAAGTAACATTTGTTATATATAAATATATATATATATATAGATAGTTTAATTGTAGGTATATTACATTTACAGTTTTTCTGATAAAGAAGCATTACTTCTTTATCAGATAATGTGCAAACGTGATATACTCTTCTCTTTTACTATAAATTTTTGAAATTAAATTTTTGAAACTATTAAATTTTTGCAAAATAATTACAATGTATTAATAAATCGCAATTTATATTTAGGTTATTGAAATTCATTTAATTGTATAAATATTTAAATTCTGTTCTAGGATAACTATTGAAAATTACAACATTAATGAATCTTGAAAATTAATTTGTAAGTTAGTTAAATAATCAGCTATAATTTTAGGAAAAATTGAATGTCTTTTAAATTTTAAACAATATATCTACTGAAAGAAAAATAATTTTATTTTATTCAGTATTTGTGATTTGGCTCATATTTTATACACTCTTTGAAAATAATGGAAAAATTATATTTGGTTACTAGCTGAAAGTAAATACTTTTATAACAAGCAACTTTTGAATAATTTATATCATTGAGAATTTTTCTTTGAATATATATTTCCTAAAATGAGTATTTTTCTTTTGAAAGAAAAATTTAAAATAAGGCAAAAACATTGCTTATTCAAAAGGAAATTTTAATTTTTAGATTTAAGAAAATTACATTAATCTTATAATACTCTATAAAGATATAAATACCATAAGCAAGAAAAATTAAATTATTAACTATGACTATCAGATCTGACAATAATTTTTTTTCCAGTCCAAAGACATTAACAATTTTTAAATATTTGATCAAATTTGAACTTCAAAATCTGCCTTATTTTTGTGTAAACTTATGCGTAAAAGATACGATTAAAAACAGATACATAAAACTACTGTTTTCTAGAATGAGTATTAATAATATATTTTCATTTTTGTGTAATAGATGGAGTAATAAAGAAAAAATTTTGCTCACTTCTAATCAATAAATGGTGATTATCAAAAAAATAATTTTCTATTCTTTGGATGAGTACAAATCTTTAAACATTTATTCCAATTATAAGTTTCATTTTATTACATAGTTAATTCCACACTTTTAAAGGATTTGAAATTAAATACTCAATTTAAATTCTGAAGCAACAAATAAATGGCAAATTAAATTGATAAAATAAAAATTTATTATTAACATGGTTTTAGATAAAGTAAATTGAATTGTAAAATAAGATTAGAAATTTAATTTTAGAAATAATTAGATAAATGACCTATTTTGTTTACAGAATTTATTCCATACACATTTTATGCAATTTAAAAGAAAGATAAATTTTACAATTATTCTGTGATTAATAATTTATGATTCAAAAATATTTAATTTCTTTTATTAAAGAGAAAAAAATTGAATACATGTATTATTATAGAAAGCGATTTTAAGCATTATTGCATTCATTTGCTTTTCGATTCATAAAATTTCTGTTAGAGTTTTCCTCATTTGCTTACATTACTACAACCGCCCTACTAGGTAACGCCATTCACCACACCCCTTTTCGGACTACCTCTTTAGGTTTGTATTAAATAAGAAACGTCGCCAAAATATACCAAGTACGGTTACAGTTTACCTTGCCAACACGACTTCGGAAAAACTCTCTAGCCAAATGCTGGAATTCAATAATCCTAAATCACATGTCCCTATTCACGTTACACGTCATACAAATAAAGACATTCTTTTCATAGAATTTTTTGTAATGAAATAAATGCAATTATTAGCTTTAGAACATTATTCAATCCCAAGCATTTACAACAATGTGAGAATTTTTCAAGATATTGTAGACTTTTGAATTGAATGTTTGCGGGAATCCCAAGTCAATAGTCACACTAGAAGTAATAAACAACATTTTTTATTAAAATTTATTTTTTATAATAAAATGAATATATGGATGGAGTTTTCAATGTAAACAAAAACTAACCTCAATTGACCGGAAGCCATCTGAAATACTTCCGGTTTTATCTCTTCCCATTGAAAATCAATGCAATCGCAAAAATATTTATTTAAATATTTTCAGGTATTTATTTCTATTTTCGAAAATGTTTTTATTTTATCTATTAAAATTATAATTTTCAATAAGAGTGCAATCAGTGGTGAGCCCGTAAATTTTTAAATTTTTTTTTAATTTTTACTTAAATAATCCTGATGGATTACCATATTTCTCCGGGATTGTAACAATGATTCTCAATTTTTGATGAATGATTTATTGTAACCCACATTCTAACTCTTGCTATTATTTATCTCAATTGTTAATCATTTTCTTCTTTAACAATTTTTAATTGTATGCATTTATTCCAAAATTTCAGGAAATATATTTTTCGCGTGATTGAATTATAAATCATTTCAAATATTAAGCAAGGTATTATTTATGCTTTCATTTATAGTATTATAAATTTTATTAAAATTTTCTTGCTCATGCTGGAATATATGAATTGGTATCAATTATGAGTAGAACAAAATTGTTATGATGTGTTTATTTACTTGTTGTTGATTAGTATTTTAAACAAATCTTGATTTTTATTGCAATTAAAATTTAAGTCTTATTTTTAAGAATTAATTTAATATATACCTAATTAAATTAAGGATTGTAAATCGGGTTCCATTGGAAATCTGAACATCTTCACTTGCGAAAATTAATTTGTTCCATCTCGCATATTGCAACCAAATGCTACGCAACAACTACTACCTTTATTTGCATTCTGCGTTTCAAAAAAATTTATAGGATAGCTACTTTTAAATTAATATTTCTCAAAAGCAATGAAAACTACAGAAAACAAGCACAATGGTATAAGAAAATGGAATAGTAAGCAGGAAGTTTTGTGCCGGAAGTTTTCGATATCTCCACGGTAGTAGCGCCCTCTATTCTACGCTTTGCAGAAATTTCCATCCATAGAAATTTTTTTAATGCAAGTTATTTGTCTTATTAGCCATAGTAGCAATAATGGAGTTTTTTTCGAATTATTTATTTTTTATAATAAAATAAATGCAATCATTAGCTTTATAATATTATTCAATTCGAAACGCTCCCAAGCGTTTTACCGTAAATAGGGAAATTTCTCAAGATATTGTGGAATTTTTAATATAATGTTCGCGCGAATCAAAAGTCCCTTGTGTCACTAGGCGTAATATATACCATGTAGTTTTCTCCTAATTTTTTTTGTAATAAAATAAATACCTGTAAGGAGAACGTTCGTTCATTAAAAAAGTGAGCACTTATTATAGAAGCTGGACAATATCCTACTGCCTTGTAATTTCAAACATGCGCAAAATGTCTCATCGTTTTACGTGTTTGCGCATGCATTTGTTTATGATTTTGATTACCTCAACCCATTCTGTTTTTCACGCTATTTCTAAGCACGAAACATAAAAGTGTTCTTTGCCATTCCTTTGATTATTCATATTATGTTATTTTGTTGACTGTAAGTTGTTATTTATCTCTTTGTATTGAAATAAAGTTCTATTTTTACATTTATATTCTGTGTACTTAACAATCTGTTATTGCAACTGCTGATGTCTTTGATCTTACAACATGCCTAAAAGCAAAGATGTTTTTTGCTTTCATTCATCTTTCATATTAATCAGTAAGCGTTATGCCAGAAATAATCCTTCCCTCACAAAATAAATATATAAATAAATAAAATAAATTTTTTTCTATTCTCTAACTGTGAATATATTTAGAATTTTAATTTAGACGCATACATATGACTAAATGAACAAACAAATATAAGATAAAAAGTAAAATGGCTTATCATACAATTTTAAATTTGTTTTTACTTTTACCAAAGCTTTATATTTGAAACTAAATTTATTTTAAATTTATTATCTTATTTTCCAGTGTCTCTTTAAAAGAATGAGTTGTTTTCCCCCCTATAAACTTAGAACTGTATGCTCTTTCTGACGCTCTGACATTTTGTTTGAATGAAAGAAATCCATGAATTTAATCTATTTTTCTTATTAATTTCATGTTTTTGTAAAAACATTCCATAAAAAAGTTATTATAAGCATTTTTTAACTGAAGTTATTAATTATTACTGTAAGAATTTCATATATAAAAACTTTCTACCCTCAAAGTATTATTTTTTGATTAATATATCAATTGTACTAATTTTTTGTGATTTAAATTTTCAGTTTTATCAATTTCCTTTGATTTATTTATTTGTTCTTAAAATTTGCTTCCTTTCATATTACACAGAAAAATATTTTACTGCTTCTATATTTTGTTTCCCTCATGTTAACTATCATTGTTTTTATTTTAAGTTTCAGTTAGGAGTAGCAATCAAAAATGCCATCAAAGTATTTGTTATTAATGATTATACATTCAACAATAAGTGGATATTTAGGTGTTTTAATTAAAGCTTGCAGAATATTTCTTAGAGAATCTATAATTTAATGATCAAGATTTACTGTGTTAGAATGGCTTATGAATAAAAAAATGGTAAAATTTAAATAAAGAACCAGCTGTGCTAATGTGTAATTGATTAAGCAGTGTTCTTTGGTGGTGAACATTTGATGTATTTTTTTATTCCCTCAAATTTCAATCTTCATATTACATAGTTGCCAACTCTACTGATTTTATCAGGAAACTTCTGATTTTTCATCATTTCTCCCAGTTTCCTGATAATGTATGAAAATCTACTGATTTTTAGCAATTTCAGTGAAAAATTTAAAAGCAACTTAAAAACAGCCAAATTTTTGCCATAAAAAAGTCTATTGAGTTGTTTTAGTAATTTAAATAGTCAACAGAAGATGCACTAATATAATTATTATAATCTTACTATATTATAACATCATAAAAATGTGTTATTTTGTGTTTCAAACCATATCGTTCGCCATGGTAGGATGACGCTTTAACCACTTAGGTGCCAAAAGCTACAAGTTGTCAGTCATAATAAACATTCAGAGTAGACACCATGTGCTTGTTTACATTAGCAGTCAATTAGGATGAATATTACTAGTTATTAATAATTTAATTAGGAAAATATTTATCACTGAATTAAATCTATTTAGTAAGTTATTTTATGTAATTTTATAAGTTTAATCTTCATAAATTGCACTAGAGCAGTAAAAGTAGCCATATAAAAGGAATATTGGGACATGAACATTGAATTTTATTCTTTAACATGTAATATATTCTTTTATTTTTCATAGTTCCTTTATGAGGTTGAGGAATATTTTATTCAAATATTAAGATTAAAACAAAATATATTTAACAAAGTTTATTCTCAGAATGTATAATGTCAAGAGTAAAATTGTCTTTTTGCTGTACTACCGTTTTGAGCATTCAAGCAAAAATGTCGCAAGTAGTGTCTCCCGATTTTTTCCCATCTACTGATTTCTTATTCTCCCAGGTTGGCAGGTATGATATTATGTTCTTTGCAAATTTTCATACCTTTCTGTCTGAACAAAAGTTTTATTTGTAGAGAAATATAAAATATATGCTAATTTAATTATGTTCATCCTGTGCATATATACATTAGTAAACCATGTGTTTCTTAGTTTCATTTGCTTGGGTCACCAATTTTCGTAATAAGGTGCAACAACACCTTAGTACAGTTGAGATGTAACTTTTTAGTATTGAGAATACCTAAAGTTGAGTGAGGCCAAGAGTGTCACACTCATAAATGATGTGCCATCCTGTTTCCTTGTTCTTGTATCATTTCATACTTATTGGGATCTTTTTGGAAAACCTCCCATTCTGTGAAGTTATTTTCTGTAGTGGTTGTGTAATAACCAATAGCAGTGGTGTTGTTGAAACCTACAATAATTTGTATCTTCAGTTTTCGGCACTTAAGGATTTTAAAACCAATAATCATACTTTCAGTGTCATTTGATCCTAAAGAATCAAGCCAAGTTTTATTTAATTTTTGTTTTTCTCATTTAAGGAGGACTGCCTTTGTGGTCTTCATATTGATATCACTTAATGATTCTACATTTCTTGTAATAAAGAATTATCTTTATTAAATAAGTAGATCTACCCTTCAGTTTTTTATAAGGTTTTTGCATTTTAAAATAATCCTTGATTTAATTTTGGATTAATTAAAAGTTTTTTGAGCTTATTGACTATCACTAAATATGATAATCCCATTGCCATGTCACCCTCTTCTACTTAGTTGTAGAGTGTTAATAATCAGGAGAATTTCTGCGTGGAATGCAGTTGCATACTTCCTAAGTAATTGAAAATATACATTTTTATAAATATGCTAGACAAACGATCATAACCATCAAAATTAATCATAAAAAGCAACTTTTGTTCATTTTGTGAAGGAAGATAGTTGGAATGTATAAAATGTTATAAGAAATATTTTTTACACAACCATCTTTACTTTTATCAGCGTAGTGTGAGTTTTAACAAAAAAGTCAAATTTAAATTAATTGACTAAATATTTTATAATTTGGTTATTAATTAAAAATCAAAATCCTATAATCCATTGGGAAATGTATGTTCATATTTTTTTGTTGAAAAGAAATTGAAAGGATAATATATTTTGTTATATCTAAAATTTCGACAATCTTAAAAAATCTTATTTTAAATTTCAAATTACTAAAAATAAATTTTTTTGTTGCTTTATTCCAAATTGAATCAAAAAAGAAAATATTGTCATTAGTATTTTTTTAAAACTAATCAATTTGTTTAACAGTTTGCTGTTTTCCCCATAATAAAATATTGATTATTTTTAGAATTACAAATTTTTAGGCTATAAATAATTGAAAATATACTTGATCTCTTAATCACTGAAAGAAATGGCTCATGTATACTTGGCAGGTTAATAGTTTGTATAAATCAGAGAAATTTAAATAAAATTTACTCTAAAAACTGAGACACTGAATACTTATAAAAATAGTGCATTTTATTATATGAATTTAACTAACCACAGTTTCTGTTAATAGTAGATTAATGTTCAAATATTTATTTAAGAAATATGTATAAAAATTTTTTTAAGAAGACTAGATATTTTAAATGTTCTGCATTACTTTTATTTATTTGTTGATATTTATCAATATTTATAGGCATATATAATATTACAAGAGTATTTCATGTCAAGATCTCTATTCAAAAAGTGATATTTCAATTCTGCATTTCTAAGGGCTGGCTTCTGTAAAGAAATTTAATCTAAATCTATCTACGAAGTAAGTACTCAAATTTATAATTGATATACTTAAATACACTTTTCTTAGATAAATTTTTTCTTATGTTACTTCTAATATTTCCATTTTTTTCAAGTATAAGTATTACAAATACTTCTGTAAAGTTAAGTTTAATCATAGTTAAGAATATATTAAATAATTATATATTTCTGAGTGATTTTTTTTTACAGAAAACTGAGCTTTCCATTAGAAATATAAATGTTATTTCTTATGTTTTTAAATTTTTGATTTTCCTAAATCATTTAATTTATAAATATTTTTTAGACACCAATGCATGCTTTACTTGATTAAAATAGCAATTCTCTTTTATTCCTTTAATTTGCAAATGATTGGGGTTATATAATAATAAGTTTATGTATTATATATAATGTTATTTCTTTAAACATTTGTATACATAAAGAATATTATGTAATTAGTTTCATTTTATATTCATGGGAAATAAAAACAAATGTTACAATTTTCTTATAATTTTTAGGTATCAATTAAGCAAAATTAAAAATAAATAAAAGGATTGAAAATGTTCTATTTTGCTTACTTAGCCTTTTTAATGTGTTATATTGATAAGATATTTTGTTGATTTATTTACCAGAAATGTCATGTATTCTAATGAATATAGTAAAAATCATGGAACAAAGTAAGCCACGATAGATTTTTCTGTTTTATTAAATTAAAGAAAATTTTTTATTTGTTTGTGTTGTCATTTTCTTCTCACTCTTGAATGTTTGTTGTGGCTCAGAATCCACAAAAAACAATATATCCAGGTATAATTAGCCACCGTGTGCAAAAAATGATCATTGAGCAATAAATCAAATCTATTGCTTACTATTGACCTATAAATTTATTATTGTTTCATAGATTATTGCTGTAGTCCTCTTAATTTGTACAAGTTTAAGAAAATAAGCTACTCTGTAGGTTCAGCACAGTTTCCAATTTTTATGCCAAGTGCTGCACAGCTGTCTTCCTAACCTAAATTATCTCACTATGCACAATCTTTGATTATGAAATACCAAGGGCACTTAAATTCAACTTTGTAATATCACACTATTTTAAGTTTCAAACACCAAAATATTGAATACTTCATTATAATTACTCATTATAAAAGTATTATATTAAAAGCTAATAACTGAAAACTAATTTAAGAAGGAATGCATAATATAGAAAACAAATATAAATTAAGTATGCAATTTACAACAAAACTTGATCAATAACATAAATAACATATATTTTTTATAAAAGCTTGCATTTTAATTGGATAGTGCTCATCTTAATAAACTTCAGTTTAGTGCAATCTAGCCGCTGATTGAACTGGGCAGTAAAGATAAATCCATAACTTAAAAAAAACCTTTTTATGAACTCTCAAATTTTAATTAACTGGGCAGTGGCAGCCACCTTTAAAAAAAAACTGCAGTCTAGTGCAATATAGCCCTGATTTAAACTGCAATAAATCTATAGTGTAAACATACATATGTTTACATTAACATAAACATGTAATATTTATAACAAATTCTTAATGTATAACATAGACTATTATAATTATACAACTGCAATATTAATAAATACATAAAATAACTTACCTAATCATTGCTTACAAAAACATTGGCACTGGTCAGAAAATCGACAGATTTTATAGCTCTCAAATATTCTGCCACAATGTTTTTCGGTATGATTACATGGCCATAAAAATACTGCATGAAAATGAATTGATTTTATAAACTTTCAAAATAAATCTTATTGAAGAAATTTGGTATAAAGAATTCAGTGCAAAATAATGCTGAAAAATTTAACTCTCAAAATATTCAAAATATAAACATTAAAACATCCACTTTTCAAAAGTTTAGATTGTAATCAAATAAAAACAAATTACTAATCAAATGTTTTAACTGTTTCTAGCACACAAAACAAATTTCGCTCATGTACGCAATCACATTATGCCATAAAATTCAAGTTTATCATACAAACACAAAAAAATATTCTGACCTGGTAAGCCAGTTTGGCTTGTTTTATTGCCTGCACTGGAGCATAAGGCTTAACTGAAAATAGTTAATTGATACATACATGTTTGTATCACAACTTTTTAAGCAGAACAAATTTCAAAAAATTTTCTTATTATTAGAAAATTTCTAATAAATTATTATGACTTTAATTATTTCTTTTTCTAATTATAAGTAAATTTTTGATAATTAGAAAGGAAATTCTGGCTATAATTTACATGCTAATTTTACTTAAAGTTGGAAGTAAAATTGATTTCAGTGATGCTAATGTATAAGTACTATTTAATTTTAATTACTTGTGATTATGTAAATAGCTATTTTTATAGTATTTTATGCTGTTAAGTTGAATTTTATTCATTTTTTTTTCTTTTTTAAATCAGAAATCTAATGAGTCATTGTTTTATTGATTTTAGTTTTAATTATTTGATTAAATCTAATTAAGATAATATATAAATTTTGTGTATTTCTATACTTACTTTGATACATTTTTTTATTTCAGGAAAAAAGAATAAAAAAATGAGGTTACTGAAGAATTATTCAATTTCATAAATTTAAAATTCAAAAGCTTTTTCATATTTTAAAAATAATACTGAATAAGAAAGCAAAGAAATGTAAGTATTAAAAAAGGGAAACATGTCCTACATTTTATGATAAAATTTTATTCTGGAAAGTACTGTGAAATGTTCACATTTTGTTACTTCCAATCAAACATCTTTAAATTATGTAGAAGTTAGTGGTAGTAATAATTTTGATGTCATGAGTTTTATCTCGCAAAACAGTGAAATAGATCTGTTAGATATGCAGTATGTTATCCAACATTGTAAAAATGCATGCAGTGATTGTTCTCCTTTTTGTTCAGCTGTAAATATGAAAGATGTCATTGCAGCCTATGACTTTTACAAACTTATTAATTCTCAAAATGTGCAATTACATGAAAATTCTAATTTTCCTTATGAAGAAATGAGAAAATTCAATCAAGCTGTCACTGGTAGTAAAAATTTACTTACTAGTGATGAAATAAATATTTTAACAGAAAATCATTGTTTGAAAGATGAAAACTTGTTGCAACAGCAAAATACGCACTCCATGTCTGATGATGTGAAACAGTATACAGAAATGGACTTCTTTTCAATTTATGGCAGTACAAAAAAAAATTTAGGTGTGCCAATTCCTAATAAGTATAATTTGGAACTGTATGATAAACTTGCTTTTGAAGATTTTTGTGATAAGAATAATGAAATTTTTATGCACAGTGAAAATGCAAACGAAAGTTTTATATGTCAAACACTTTCTCAATATTTTGCTTTATGGGATAATAGAAATGCTCCTGATAAACATAAAAATGAAACTTCCAATCAGGATACTCCTATCAATAATAGCATTAGTATTAAGGATCAGAAGAATGTTAAAAATTCTGAACTTGTGATAAATATTCATAGCTTTCCAATGGATAAATTAAATAATAAAATTTCTGTTGATAAAACTACTCAGAAGAAAAATACAGTACTAGATGATGCTGAAATAATGCTTAAACCATCAAAGAAACCTAGAAGATCTAAATTAACATCTAAAACTTTTTGTGCTCCTTCTAGTATGTCATATACTAGATTATTAGCTTTAAAAAGAAAGAATAATATATTAAATAGACTTAGACAGAAGATAAAAAATTTTAATTGCAACAAAATTCAGCTACCCCCAACTTCTCTTAATTTTCAAAACTTAAAATTTTTTACCAGTTCCAGAACTCAAGAGCATGATCTAAAAAGTCCAAATTATCCATTATCGACAAATCTTTCAAATTTTAAATCACATTGCTTGAATGATGTTGCTAAACTTAATGCTGTTTCTTCCTGTGTGCAAAATGTTTTAAATGATCATGTACAAGAAAATAGTTCTGGAAAAGTTTCAGATACTTCAGAGGATATATTAAATCTGGATATTCAGGAAAAAAATAATTTATTTCTAGAAAATAAAGTATTCTCTTACAATGTAAATGAAATCCAAGTTAATATTCATTCTTCAAATTTGAACTGTACTTCAATGGAAAACTGTTATAAATCTCTGAAGGTATACAAAAACTCCTCAAGCCTATCTGATACGTCTGATGATTCAGATAGTGAACATGAAAAATCTTTTAAAAGGTATGTGTAACATTTGTAGAATACCTTCTTTATAAATCACTCTTAAGTTTATTAATCATTGGCAAGGCTTACAAAATAGATAATGCAAATTAGATAATTTCCTAATAAAATATTTTTTAAAGATATTTCTTTAAAGTTATCAACTTTTTTCTCTATCAAAATGTTATATATATATATATATATATATATATATATATATATATATATATATATATATATATATATATATATATATATATATATATACATAATTTTTATTAAGAAAATTTTAAAGCTCTAAAAATCTGTGATTTAAATTTTAAAAAATAAATAAATAAATAAATAATATATATATATATATATATATATATATATATATATATATATATATATATATATATATATATATATATATATATACAGTGGTGACCAAAGTTGTGGACACTTTTGGAAATTTTTATGTTTTTGAACTTTATATGCTTATAGAAAATGTTATGTTTAGCAAAATGCAAACTTGTATATATCATTTCAAAGAGAATTTATTACTGAATTCAATACAAAACACAAAATTAAATTATTTGCAATACAAAAAAAGTTAAACAATAATAGTTATCGATATACATTAGATAGTGATGATTGCAGTGAGTTATCAGTACTTAGTAGAGTACCCTTTATTTTTGATTACAGCTTCACATCAAAGTTTTATTGAGCTGACAAGAGTTTTAAGCTCTTCTTTCGTTATTACATGATGCCAGGAAACTGCCAGTAGAAGCTGACATGTTTACACTTGAAACAATTCATTATTTTGCTTTGTTCTATAGAAGGAGGACCTGTTTCTTTTATACTGCAATTACAAGCAGGAATTTTTGTAAAAAATTTAATATTTAGTCAAGAAGCAATGACATCGAATAAAAGAGTAGATTGGACACCTAGAAAGAGATATAATACGAGGGTTACTCTGAAGTTTTTGAGATAGGCGCAGACAAGAATTTACAAAATAAAAATAACGGTTTAGTTTTAAAGTACAAAGTAATTTAACACAGAAGACGATTTTTTACTGACTTACTTCAACTTGTTTAGCATGGAATAAATTTTAAACAGAAAAGAAAATGGAGTTGACGTGAGAACATTTTCGCACTATGATTTTCTACGATATCAAAGCAGGATTAAATCAAGAAGAATACGTTCAATGGTTGCAATTAGCATTTGGTGATGAATCTCCAGCTCGTGCTACTGTATTCAGATTTTTTAGAGAATTTATAAGAGGTCACAATTTTCTTCGGGATGAAGAACACACAGGAAGACCGCCGTCGACAGTAATCCCGGATAATGTGTCTGCCATACGAAAAATGTTAATGAATGATAATCGCTGTATCTATCCAATGATACAGAAGGAACTTAATATTGGATCTGCAGCCATAAACAAAATCATTCATGAAGAATTACATGTGAAAAAAGTAGTTTGCCGTTGAGTTCCCCATAATCTAACTGAGCATCAAAAAGAGGAGCGTGTTAGAATCATGAAAGAAACTCTTAATATGCTGAATAATGGTGGCCACCGCATCATTTCTAAAATTGTAACAGGTGATGAAACGTACATACTGTTTTTTGACGTTCCATCATATCAAGAAAGCAAAGTCTTTGAAGATGATCCCACGCCGACAGTGGTGTAAAAACAACGTGCACTAAAAAAATTATCTATGCCGTTTTCTTCAAAAGTATGGGATTGGTCAAAGCCATCAAGTTGGAAGGACAGTAGACAGTAACAGCAAACTAGTATACCACTAAATGTCTTCCAGAAATTCTACAAGAACTGAATGTTAGGGGACAAATGCTTCACCATGACAATGCATCTTCACATACAGCCGGATTAACAATCGAGTTCTTTAAACAAAAACAAATTAAAGTGATTGAACATCCGCCGTATTCACCTGATCTAGCTATGTGCGACTTTTGGTTATACTTTTATCTAAAAAAGAACTTACGTGGACGTCGTTTTCATTCAGAAGAAGAGATTTATGTGGCTATAAATGCATTTTTTCATCAATTCGAAGAAATGAATGGCTTGAGGCATTTAATCTGGAAAATTTGTCTACAGAAGTGCATTGATGCTGGAGGAGACTACTTTGAACACACCTAAAATTTTATCTTGGAGAATAACTTTAAAAACCTAGTTGTATCTCAAAAATTTCAGAGTAACCCTCGTATTATTGTGTTACGAGAAAGTGGTCTTTCCTATGCTGAAATTGCAAGACAGGTGGGTGATTCAGTGAATACATCAGGAGTCCGAAAGTTTTATTTACGATATCAGGAGACAAATTCAATAAAAGACAAAGAAGGAAAAAGGGCGAAAAAGGTGCATCACATCTATTGATGACAGAAGAATAAAAAGACTATGTCTCCAAGATAGAAAAATGTCATCAGCGACCATCAGAAGTGATCTGAATGATGCTGGTGTTTCTGTCAGTTCAAGAACAATCAGGAGAAGATTAACAGATGTTGGACTGAGAGGTAGAATTCCACGAAAAAAGTCTTATCTTAATTTTCAGCAACGAAAAAAAAGACTACAGTGGGCAAAGGAACACATTAATTGGACAGATGATTAGTGGTCACAAGTTATATGGAGTGATGAAACTAAGCTATCGTTATTCTGTAGTGATGGGCGAAAATATGTAAGACGTAGAATAGAAGAAGAGCTACATCCTGACTGCATTCATACAACTGTGAAAAACCCAGTTAGTGTTATGATTCGGTCATGCATGTCAGCACATGGTATTGGTCGTCTTCATGTCATCGATGGGACACTGAATGCCAGAAAATACATTGACACTATTCTAGAACCAAAACTTCTACCTTCCATCAGAGATCTCTTTCCCAACAATGCTTCGTTTATTTTTCAGCAGGATTCGGTTCCTTGCCACACGGCCAAAGTATCGAAAGAGTGGTTTCATACAAAGAGCATTAAATTGTTGTCATGGCCAGGAAACAGTCCTGACCTCAATCCTATCGAAAATTTGTGGCACTGTTTGAAAACTCTTGTCTCAATGAGGCGCCTATCAAATAAAAGGGAACTAATTGAGGCTATAATTGTATCCTGGCATCATGTAATAACGAAAGAAGAGCTTAAAACTCTTGTCAGCTCAATGAAACTTTGATGTGAAGCTGTAATCAAAAATAAAGTGTACTATACTAAGTACTGATAACTCACTGCAATCATCACTATCTAATGTATATCGATAACTATTATTGTTTAACATTTTTTGTATGGCAAATAATTTAATTTTGTGTTTTGTATTGAATTCAGTAATAAATTCTCTTTAAAATAATGTATACAAGTTTACATTTTGTGAAACGTAACGCTGTCTATAAGCATACAAAATTCAAAAACATAAAAATTTCCGAAAGTGTCCACAATTTTGGCCACCACTGTATATATATATATATATATATATATATATATATATATATATATATAAATTTAAATAACAGTTTTTTAGAGCTTTAAAATTTTCTTAACAAAAATTGTGTTGTTACAGCAAGTGATTGAATTTTCGTCATATTATTGTTAATTTTTATGACAATTACAGCAGTTGAAATTTTAAATCTTGCTTAAATGAGTGAATAAAATTAATTTTGGTAGTCTTTATCAAACTTTTCATATTAAAAAAAGAGTAACCCACAAAGTATATCAATATATAAAAACTGCAAAATCGTAGGCTCCTGTGAGGATTTGACATAATTAGCTTACTAGCAAAGAGGGTATCTGAGAGCAAAGATGATTAGTACTCCTTACAACAGTTCATGAATTCGAATCGCACTTTGGGCTTAGATATTTGTAGTGGTTCAGAATTCATAGTAAACCGTTTATCCATATCTTTTATTAGCAACTGTGTGCAAAAAATGATCATTAAGCAACAAATTAAACTTATTGTTTACTATTAAACTCTCAATTTATTATTAATTTGTAGATTATTGCTTCAGTCCTTTTAATTTGTATCTGTGAAGGAAAATAGATTAAAATCCTAGACTATTGTGTGGATTAAGTGCACTTTACAATTTTTGTGCCAAGCACTGCACTGTTATCTCAGCAATCAAAATTACATTACTACGAAAAATATCCGGTTACCAAATACTGATACCTCTCTATTTCAACTTTGCAATCACTCGCTATTTTAAATTTCAAAAATTAAAATTTTCAGCATTTCATTATAATTACCTACTACAGAAATATTAAAATGCTAATAACTAGAAACTAATTTCACGAAGTTTACATGATAAAAAAACAAATATGAACTGAGTGTCATACAGTCTACAGCAGGTGACAACTGGGCAATAAAGCTAAACTTATGACATAAATAAAATGCAATTCAACAGCAGTATTAATTAAATACATAAAATATATTACCTAATCATTGCTTGCAGAATCATCAGCACCAGTCGAACCAGATTTTATAGCTACCAAAAAATTCTGCCACGATGTTCTTAGAATGGCAGTGAATCCATGAGGAAATTACTGAGCTGGCAACCGAATGGTTGGCGCTCTTGCCTTCGATTCAACAGTTCGTGGGTTCGAATTCCACCTTGGGCACGGATGTTTGTAGTGGTTTGGAATCCACTTTAAACCGTAGGTCCCGGTCTAATGAGCCCTGGTGTGCAAAAAATGACCGTTGAGCGACAAACAAACCATCCATGAGGAAATTAATAATTCAAAATAATGAAAACAATATAAAAATAAATTTATTTTTATAAACTTTCAAAATAAATTTTGCTTAATAAAGTTAAAATAAAAATTTTACTGTAAACTAATATTCAAAAATTTTAAGATCCAAAAATATTTCAAAATATAAACATTAAATCATTCACTTCAAAAGTCGAAGAACTTTTAATGAAATCAAAACAAATTACTAATCAAATGCTTCTAGGGTTACTAGCAAAGAAAACAAATTTTACACATGTAGACAATCACATTACGTCATAAAACAAAAGTTATGTCATATAAATGTGAGAAAAGATTCCAATGCAGTAAGTCAGTTTGTCACATTTTATCATTTGCACTGGCATCTAGGATTTAGAAATTTAAATTAAAATGGAAAAAATCTTAAATATACTAAAGTAAAAAAATACCTTAAAATGAAAAAATTTAATTTAAATAAATTTTTCTCACAATAAGATGATATTTAAATTGTAATTTACATCATGATTTGTTTCTAAATGTTATAAATCAATCAAATAAATCATGAGATTAACATCAATATTTTAAAAAAAATTGCAGCTTTTAAAATCTATTAATTGTTATTTTATAATAATTAAACCTTAGCTTATCACTATTATAAAATAACTTGATTATAAATTGAGTTAATGATGATAACATTCATAAATTCAAATAGTCTTTTTGTTTTGTGCATATTAAAATTGTATTTATTGCAAAACTTTACCATGATATCCCACTTCAAACATTATAATGTTTATTATACTTAATGATTAATTTTTGCTGATTATTTTTAAATACTATCTGTTTATAATTCTTAACATTTCTAGTATAAATATGGTAATACAGTTTAAGCTTTATAAATGCATTGTTTTTAATACAGTAAAGTCAGTTAACTTGTCTGTTCATATCAGCTTTATCATTGTAGGAATTCTTGAATTCTTTATATTTATTTTTCTCTACTAAATCCAAGAAATTTTAACTATATATATATATATATATATATATATATATATATATATATATATATATATATATATATATATATATATATAATCCATACATAAATACACACACAGAAAGAAATGTGTATATTAGGAAGAGGTCCTCTCTAATGACTATCAATATGTCTGCAAAAAAGTCAATAATTTATTACATGAAATCCATATAGATTTTCACTTATTTTATCATTTACTTAATACAAATGGTTTACTGATCAAAATCAAATTATTATATCTGCTTTCTGGAAACACATGACATTCTCAGTATGTTTATATTTTCTATTATTATCAACACATAGAACTTAATGTACAAACTTGCATTATGTTTTTTAGATATTTTCATTGAAAATATTGTTTATTCTGTTGTATTTTTTTACTTAATGTATCGTAAATTAAAATCTTGAATGTATTTCCTTCCGTATGAAACTACAGTAATTGCTCTTTTTTATAAAGCACTAACTTACAAATACTCTTTATTTTAAGAACTAGTTGATGATTGCTTGTATGGTTCTATAGACTCAATGATAAATTCAATTTCCATTTACAAATAAAACATTTTAAATTATCTCTTTTTTGTAAACTTATTTTCAGACGTATTTCATTTGTGTTTATTCAATTTATGTAGGTCAATGGTGCATGGATAGGGACCTGATAGTTAATCCTCAGAAAACCTACCTTGTACCTTTTACACGCAACAGGAAATGGAAGGGTTTTTTCATACCAAGACTTTTATATATTGCAATCAATGTAACTTCAGAGGTGAAGTGTCTGGTCATTTATTTAGACCAAACAGATTATTTAGACCATTCTCTCAGTAAAACATTATTTTATCACCAATTATTTAACAAAATTCTGAAGAACACAAAATTCACTAAATTTAATATGATTATAATGGTTTTAATTTTAGCATTTATTTCCTTACTTTAAATCGTAAAAATGAATTTAACTGCAATATAAAATGTACTCAGCATTACATATTTGAAAATAAATATAACAAAGTTTTATTTTTTCATTTCAATGTAATTACTTAAAGCTGGTACTTCCTTCACAAAATGTGAGTAATTAAATAATTATTCCATAAATTGTTTTTAAGGCAAAATATGATTTATATTTCAAAAATTTAATATTTAACATGCAATGCAAAATAATTGTAGTGACATAATATTTAATAAAGATTTAAAATTAAAGTAAATAAATATATATTTTCTACACAATCGTGCTCTATTCATACACTGATTAGAATATTTTAATATATCTATAATTAGTTATAAAACACCACATTAATTTTTTTTACATATAATTTCAAATTTTATTTTTTTTAATTATAATGAATTGAAAAGACGACAAATGAAAACACATGTCACCAAAAAAGTATTTATTACGCACTTAATTCAATTCACCACAGAAATATATCGTGGAATCTGTTAAAAGGCGAAAAAATCAACTATCAAGATAAAGATTCTTTCGATAACACAAGAAAGAAACTCACATCTATAGGTCTATGTGTAATTAATGATCATTTTTGCCCTAACTTAAGTATAAAAATTAAAAAAATAATTAGCATCAAAAATGTTAATTTAATTGTAATGTCAACTACACCGAATATTATTAACAACAGATTATTGATGCAAATAGCAATGACAATTCACGTCAAATATCTTACCCTAAGCTTTGAATATTTTTCAGTTTAAAGTAAATATCGTTAATGAGTTTAGTCTCTAAATATATAACATATATGCGTGTGTATTAAAATTTATACCTCTACAACATGACTCATATTTGATATATATACAGTGAAATATCAAATGTTTACACAATATCATTTAGACTTCTGCAAAATATTACTCATAAATTTCTCTCCATTTAAATGTATCGTCACTATATAAGCTATTTTGGCAACTGTTGGATTCATGTAACTAATTCAAACATAATTCAAAGATTTTAACATTTAAATAAAATCTCAATTTTTGTTATTAAAGATAGACGCTTCACTTAGATTTGATAATGAAAGACTTTTCTAGAATATACCAATGTGTACAAACTATGCAAAATCTCAAAAATTAGCATAAATTCAATTCATGCTTCGATCCTTACTTGGACAAAACAAAGCATTATGCAAATAATCATTCGAATAAACATTGAAGCATGCTAAACTTAATAATAAATTTAAATCAATTATTTAATCATATAAGTCATATTTATATCTAAGCAGCTGATCACATTTAAATATTGGTACAAACACATATAAGATGAAACTATAAATGAGTTAATAAAATTCAAAATAATTTCATAAAATATTTGCTTAAAATTTATTGTTTTACTATATTTTTAACTAATTATTTTTTTTGTAAATTTCACTTTCATCTATACGTCAACACGAGGAAGTAATTAACTTTATAAAACATATATCGGATAATGAATATTACAGTTTTTTAAACACTAAATATAATAAATTTTATATCCATGGTACGATCAGGAATTATATTCTTAAGCATTTCATTATTTAATTGGAAACACAAGAAATAAAATGGTAACTATAAATATAAATTAAAAACAACTAAAAGATTAAATAACTGAGCATTTTTATAAGCATAAGGTTCGTTTAATTATCAATAAATCAGCCTAAATACTGCTAATCTAGCCTGAATACTGCTAATATTTTTACACATAATTAGATATATCAATAAATTGGAAACATTTTATTAAGATAATAATAAAAACTTGCAAATCACAGAAATTTTCATGTATGAATTTTGAAATTATTGTTAAATTTTTATATTTTAAGAATATTAATAACGAATCACTTTATATAGCATAACACATTTTCGATTTTACAATACATATTTAATCTCAAGATACTAGACATGGTTACCGGAGTTTGAATTTTAGTTTTTGTTTATTTTTAAAAATATCTAGGAGTTGTTACTTTCAATAAATAACAGTATTAGAAGAAATATATTTATATCATCAAAACTGATGTAATCAATAGGAGGAAAAATCAATTAAAATTGTACATTTATTAACTGTGTAATATTGATTATAGTTAAAATAT